>JANSVK010000121.1:0-111315 GCA_030068005.1 Cladophialophora exuberans
CCCGCCCAACTCGTTGATATCATGTTCTCGCTCAAAATGATTGTTTGTATGAGATCCTTGCCAAAGAAAGAAGAGAAATCTGTCCTGTATATCTTATCCATCGCAAACTCTGTCGGTCCATAAATATCCGTCACGTCATTGTAGGGGTATTTGGGCTGTTGAGCATGACAGTCAGGAGGCGCCTCAAGGCCTGTGTCCCTAGCGTAGTCAGCACTGCCTTTATAAACCCAACGAAGCGACAAGTCCTTCCTCCGGCAATCACTCGGATTAATGACTGACCAGACAGCAGTGTCTTCAAATATCAGGCGTTTCGATCTTCATCTTTCGAAGTTCCCTCCCAGCCATGTGCTTCTCCTGGAGCACAGCGTTGTTCGTAGCGATCGCTTGGTCAAGAGCCTGAGTCGCTCCCAGGGTGTTATCGTCTTGCAGAGCAGAGGCCATGATCCTGACCCTCTCCTGAGACTGTAGAGCATCTATGTATTTGTCGCACCAGTGGCGAAGCGCTCTCAGCTTTTCGATCTTCTTTGCTAGGATGAATCAGGCACATTCACACCTAGGGAACTCTGGGCATCCAAAGATGTCGTAGAAGACGTACCTTGGGTGCTCGCCATAGTACCGTATCTCGGATGATCAGATTGCCTTAAAAACGTCTTCGAAACTGTTTAAGAGATGTATAGTAATGATATCGTGGTTCCAAGGACCTGGGAAGGAAAAATGAGGAGGGCAGAGGCCGGGCCTCTACTGATCTGAGGGAAGACCTGGTGCATACCCCTCATTTTGAGCGATGTCGCTTCAGATCCCGAGGTCGGCGCCTCCATCCCCTCCTTTTTCAATCACTCACTTTTGTTTATCACGTCATAGCAAAGTTGAAGCGCGCCTCATTGTCCTCACCCGCAGACATAAACACAGACAGACGCTGGCAAACTACCCAACTACAAGAGCGACCATCCAGCTCGAACTTGACACAAGCATGACAAATGACGAGAAACGGCAGCCATCCTCCAAGTAAACCTACCAATCGTGATACCACGGCCCTTGGACGCCGACGAAGCCAGTCCCTCCAGCACGATCCCGATCCCGACTCCAATCACGAGTCAAACGGTGCCTCAACCTCTGCCACCTCAGTGCCGACGTCACGGCGTTCGAGCAAGCGCGGTAGGGCTGCTTCTGGGATCTCCTCTGACATCTCATGCGATGAGGATTCTGCAGCACTACAGAAGAGGGTCAAGACAAAGCCATCCTCGAGTGGCCTCGCGTTTGGATGTCCCTTTTCGAAACGAGATCCTATACATCACAGGGCTTGCCTGCGGTACGAATCCGTGAGCCAAAGAGCGCTCCATAGGCACTTACAGAGGTCACATATACGTCCGGATTACTACTGTCCAATCTGTGGGACGACGTTTTCGAATGTAATTATTCGAGATGACCATATTCGTACGCGGCAATGCACACCAAAAGATCTGCCTCCAGAACTCGATGGCATGACGAGAGAGGAGGCTCAGTCATTGGAGGAAATCCTGCAGGGCAAGGACACTGGACAAGTTCTGACAGAAGAAAAATGGTTCAAGGTATATCAGGCGCTTTTCCCGCGGGCGACTGCACCGACCTCAGCACGTCTGACTTCGCGCGAGATAGAGATTGGCACTCTAGATGCGTTGCGGCAATTTGCAGAAAGAACAAACGGCGCGGGAACTAGCAACGAGCTTAAGATGATGATCGACAGTTTTGAGAGGCAGGTTCTTTCTGACGAAATCGCCATTGCAGCAGCGGCAATTGAGAATGATGACGAGACGTATAGTCACGAAGTACATGAGGGAATGGTTAATGGCACCGGTAGAATAGCGGAGCCGGCGGGCACGACGAAGACCACTATCATACGGCTACGACCACCCGCTGTTGGACGAGATACGCACCAAGCTGCTTCTGATCGGACAACGGAAACGTCTTCGCCCACCACTCATCACTCTACCATGTCACCCTCCCCATCGCCCTCTTCGGACCGCACCAGCGTGACGACCAAGTCGAAAGCCCAGACCCCATCACGGCGAGCACGAGACCGCTCAACGTCAAGACGGAGACCAGAATCTCAACAGCATGACCCAATGTTCTATCGCGACCCGCATCGTCATCGAGAGATACAGCTGACGCGGTCTGAGTGGATAGAGATCGAGAAGCCCCGTCAGTGTGGTAAATGTGATGCCCGCTTCAAGATGGCCAAAGACCTCAACAGACACATCGCCACCGTCCATAAGGCTGATCCTGCAAAATTCAGGTGTGAGATCTGTGACAAACCTTATTCACGCCATGACAACCTCAGAAGGCATATCAGGTCACGACATGGAGCGGAGGAAGGGACATTGGGAGATAAACCCGATAAAAATCAGGGAGAACAAGCCCAAGCTCTTTGAATGGCGTTCGTGACCAATGGCTCAGGATCGCCACACACAAGCCCAAGGCCTGACCTCATATGCACAGCCTGATGGAGCGCAGACAGCGCCATCTTCGCGTACGAGAAGAATGGCCGTGTCTCATCGAGTGTGCTCTGCGGTGCTATCCCACATCAAAAGGAGTAGGGGAATTCTGAACATACTATCATGGGTCCAACACAACCGATGTGCATGGAGTTTCTCTGCATAATGTTGTATGAGTAATTCGAATATTGCATACGATCATCGTCCATAACCCTGGACATCATTGGTACTAGGCGGAAATCTGACACTGTCTTGAACATCAACAATTCCAGGCGCAAGGCTGTGGTGCAACTTGACGAAACAGTTGACATACGTACGCTGACAGCGCTTGCAACCGATTACAGCGTCAGTGATAGGAGGAGCGTTTGTTGATTGACTCAGAAGAGTACAAAAGCTGCGGGGTTTGCTTTGAATCGCAACTTTGTGGCGGCTAAGCTCGACCTGAGCATGAGTGAGGATGTGGGTTCTACTACGAACTCATACCACCATGCTCAGTCACGTGCGAGAGCATCTCAGGTTAAGGTAGCGAGGCTCAGGGTCACCCTTAGGTCCAAAGATGGAAATGGAAAGTACTCGTGTCGAGATTCCGATATCGAAATGCCTGTTTATGGGATCTCTCGCCAACGCTCAGGGTTATCAGACTGTCCGCAAAGTAATCGGTGTTTTCGGCAAGAGTGTTTGGTGGGACTCGAAATACTCGATACGGTCCATCTCGGCTGCGAGCAATGTAAATTCGAGGAATCTCGGGTCTAAGTAGGTGATTCCTCGTTAATATGATCTAATCGTACTCAAAAAGGTATTCTCGCACTCATCTCTAGGATTGCCCTCGAACCAAGAATCAGCCTGGTCGTCTTTATCACCAAGCAGTAGCAACATGCTGTTTGTCTACGCCATGGTTAGTGTTGGAACGGAAAGAAAGGTGGCCTCATTTGTTTCCAGTGTTGGAAGGAGGAGAAGAAGGAAGGAAGAAACGAGGACTGAATCCAGGATCAAATAGTAGGACCCCATGCCGCGTCGCTTTTACATGCCGTGGAGCAGCGCGTGGCGCTCGGGCAGTGTAAAGTGAAGTAACAGTCCACTTCAATTGCAAGTGAAGCAATACTAAAGAGCCTCAGGACCAAAACGCTGCTTCTTCCTGTCCCCATCTAAGTATTCACCAGATTTTGAGAGTCTCACGAGCGGGAGAAGCAAGCTGTAGTTTAGCTTCAACAACTTTCTCCGTGAGAGACCGTGATCGTGGTCTTCGAAGCCTCCAGCAGCTATACCATGGCAAGTGCTTTCCCGGGCTATCCTATACTTTCGTCGTGCTTGCTTCGTGACCATCGAGCGATCGGTACATTCAAATTTCAATAGAGTAGTCCTAGGGAGGGAAGACTGTGAGAGTTGCAGTGTGAGCTTTCTCTTTGCTGGGTGAGCTGCAGGAAGCACTTCATATGTTTGCTGCTTCCTTCAACTTGCACCAAGCTTCTTTTACCTACGCCGTACGATGGTACGAGTCTCCATGACAAAGACTAGCTCACGAAATGATGCTGAATCAAACCACAAAATGAGTTGAGATTCAATTCCAAGAAGACTAACTATGAACACTGGATGGCGGGGAGGAAGTGCAAACTTATAGCCTGAAGTTTGGCTAGCTTCCGAAATTCGTCCGGAGCAATGGCTCTGTGTTTTTGTTGAAGGCTCTCTTCGTCACTGCAGATCGAGCTCTTAGTATCGCTATCATAAAATGTCCTTGAGTCCAGCTTCTGCAGTGTGTGAATTTCTCACCCCCTGACTTGCCAGCAAGAGTCAGCCAATTCGCCAATTGCCGCCGCTGTGACTTCGTACTGTGAAACAGATCTGAGGATCGGTGAAATACACACAGCTCTCTTCGATCTCTTTGCTTTCTTAGGCCACTTCTTCAAGGCTCTTAGCCGCCATATCCGCTGACCACCGTGGGACTTTTGTTGCCGTTCTTTTGGTTTCTTGGACATTCATCTCTAGCCTCATCGGTTGCGTGCTGATGCCATCTACAATCTCTCCTATCTTTTGGGCGTACGAGAGTCCGCTGGTCTTTTTCCTTGTTGAGTTCGTCGACCTTCGCTAGCAGACGATTGATGGCCGCGAGATTTGTCTTGTCAGAGATGAAATTGTCCAGGGTCGCGTCTGTATTAAAGTCGAGGGCCGTGGCATGCGTGTCCGCAGCAAACGCAGTCCAGCTTGTTGTGACGATCTGATAAGCCAGAGTTTCGATCGTAAAGTCGGAGACGGGAGAGTTAGCAAGGCCGCATTCCTCAATATTGTTCAGCCATTCTAGATGGACTTCTTCCCAATCTTCCTCTTGCAAAGCGTCCATTAGTGCGTTCGTTAAGTTTTCCGAACCGAGGAAATGCGCTAAATCGATATATTCTTTCATCTTGGCGACACTGAGACCGTTGGGATATCGGTGAGCAAACGTGCCTTGGTAGAGCACATCTAGCCAGCCTGCAACCAGGTCTGACGTGAAATCGCGCAGCTTGACTTCGAGGTAGTCAGAGGTGTAGCGTAGGTGGTTGAGAATGTTGGCGAAGTGAGTCGAATTCTCGCCCAAGAGGGTTCTGTTCACATAGAAGACATTGAACAGCACCCCTGGGTCTCCTTCATCAAACTCATCAATCTTCCCGACGATGACTTTGACTATGGGCGAATGAGCGTGCCTGTACAACTGTCATTTGTGAGACCACTTTGGTTGCAGGGTGTTTCACTCACACTGCACACATGAGTCCTTTCGCGGCCATGATGTAGATTGCTGATTGACTGAATCAAGACGCGTCTTTCCAAGACGGGGTGGGACGAAGATGTGCAACCTATGAGGGTAGGCAGTGGCAAATGAGGTGAGAATGAGGAATGAGATCAGGTCGAACGAATCGACAAGGTTTTGTAGAGATCCAGTCAAGCGGGAGACTCGAGAGCAGAAAAGAGAAGAGAAGAGAACGGAGGGGGATCAATTTGAGGAAAGGTGAAAGTGAAGAAAGGAATGAGTTGAGACCATCGACCGTCGCACCATGGAGGGGTTCACAAAATCGTTGAGGATTGAAAAATTTCGGGTGGACAACTTGAAGTTCATTGGAAATGTTTGTCAACCTACATTCATCATGCGCGGGTAAAATTCAGCCGTAAGCAAAGTCAATGGTAATGGAGTTCGCCCTTGACGCGGTAACCTGAGGAGATCAGAGACCATCCGGAGCCATCGCAGCATCATTGGCATACTCAAGAAGCTTTCTTCACCTGTACCTAAAACTTTTGATTCAATCCTTGATGGCTGATATCGATCCTGTTCCAAATATCTTCTCATGACGGAAATATTGATAGATACAATGGTGTAAAATGGCGCAGAACACTCAATACTCGATTCATTTGTCACAGATCTGCTCTCCTTTGAGCCGGGGCTCCCTCATCAGACGGGATTCGGAAATATGGTTGTCCGTGGCAGGAACGACGCGTATTGAACACGATGCACCAGTGGTTGATAGACAGTTCTGTCGTCGATTTTCAGAAGCAACATGGCATTTCTCGGTCTTTAAAGGCAGTGGCTCTTGCGTCTTCGATGCGAATCGACATTGTCACTGATTCGTTTACTGCCATCTCATGCGTTACCATATTCGCTCCACGCCGATACGTCGTCGTCCATCAGCTCAGTAAAACCAGAATATTGTCCAAATACGGCATCCCATCGCTCCCAGTCAAACCCAAGATTCATCGCCGTATCTCCATGTTGATCTTCCTGTGCTAAACTTGAGTCTTGCATCGAGTGAGCATCGTGGGCTTGCATATTGTAAGTGCCATTTCCATTCGCATTGCCATTCAAATGTATGAGTCCATTTGTGGACTCACCAAAGTACTGGCCTTGTGGAACTTGCTGAGTATTCGCATTGCCGTTGCCGAATGACTGATCCCAACTCACTGGCTGAGAATTTCCTTGAGTGGGCCGGACACCGTTGCTTTCGTCAGCCTCGGATGCAATTACTGTCGCTTGGCTGGGGCAAGTTCGTGGCGCTCCCGCTGGTCTTGGTACATGATTGTGAATGTCAAAGATAGGATTCTGTGGGACTTCAGAATTGGCAACTTTACTAGAGCATGCCTGTATGTCTCGGCCAAGAGGGAAAGGCATCTTCTGCTGCCCTTCACGCTTTGCCAGCACTCGCGGCGTATAGATATGTGGCTCGCCTTCAGTAGCTTGAAGAATATGATTGCGTGCTGCTTGCGTCAAAGGTGAGGCATGTTGTCCGTTTCTGGCGCTGCCAAACTCCTCATTTGCCAGTTTCACCATGTATTGGATACCTTTTTCGGTTGACCCGAGGTCGGAAAGAGGTTTCCCTGCCAGTGAACACTCAGCTTTTTCTGCCGAGTCGTCATAAATCGAATCTTCTCTTAGGCTTTGTGCGATCTTCTCTGCTTCTGTCAATGGACAAGCAACACCGACTTCTAGTTGGTCCTCTTTCGTCCATAAAAAACTTGGATCGAGACCTGCTTTGAGCCAAGCGGCACAGCGAAGACCACGTAGCATTCCCCAAGCTTCTTCACCCCCTTCCCTCAGTGGTCTTTGGACTGTGACACCATCAGGTCCGCCAACGATTCCGCTTTCAGGGGCCGAGAGTGCAAAGACCTTATCAACCAGCTCTCTCGACCGGGGTGCTTCGACGCTGCCAGGTCGTTCGTAGAGATCAACGAGTATTATCAAAACTGCATGAAGTGGGCCGTACAATGCAGGCCAGCCCCATCGGAATGCTGTTAGGTCGGGATCAGTTGCGAGAGAAACAAACTTCCTTAGGAAGCTGTGACAGTTGTGTAGTGCACATTGTCTGCCCACCACCCACAACCTGCTCTTCGTGTTCTTCAGAAACGGGGCGTAGGCAACACAGTGAACCTTGTCGATGAGCATTGAAAGACTGATCCGAGCCCACTTGTTGTAAGCCGCCTGCCGCTGACGGTGGTAGCTTGCCAGAGGCCAAGAAGGATCGGTGGTGTTTGGAGAGATACTATAATAAGCAATGTCATTCTCGGTGATAGGACTGCCCATCAGAATGTCGCTATCCGGAGTACGCAGCTGTGGATCTCTCCCTGCTTCTGGAATGAAACCCATTTCTGGGAGGCCTTTGCTGGGAATCGCCTTAATGATACTGTTGACGTGGCCTTCCGCTGACGCCATGGTTCTCTTCATTCCTGTAATGTCCTCGTTCGTGAGCTTTTTGGTTTCCAAATGGGTCGAAAGCACGGTGCGCAATGCGCATGCCATGATAGATTTGCCTCTCGCAAGCCAAGCCAGAGTACGAAAAGCCGATGAATTTGAGGCATCCTCGCCTGAAGTTCCACTTTGGGGAGAGCTATTCTTCAAACTGCCATCTGACACATTGCTGGACGCATTACCGTCAGATGTGTAGGAGTCTCGGTCTTCGCACACAACCCTTGTGTCACAGAACTTCTCAGATATAATCGACGGATATCCGCTGCCGACAACATGGAAAACATCCAGTTGAATGATCTGCCACCAGAGGCGTCGGCGCATGCTCTCTTCAGCTATGGACAAGTCGAACAAAGTCGGTTCTCGATGTAGACCCATGGTGAATGCTAGTCGTACAATCAGCGCGAGATAAAGATTCGTCTGCAAGGGGTCTTCTTCTGCAATAGGCATACTCTGCAGCACCGTCAAGGCGCCGAGTTTATACAAGCTGACGTCCCTTGAAAAGTGGCCTAGCAGCAGACAAAACACAGTATAGTCGTGAAACTGAGTGCTCAATCGTGCTCTTATAGTGTCGGGAAACCATTGCCGAAGTCCTTTGACGGACATGCTGAGAGATCCAGCATACCAAATTGCGTGTAGAACGGTCAAGAACTCTAGATCAGTATGTATGAAACCAGACATGCCGGCGGTCTCCATCTTGTCCCAGAATTCCTCGTGCTTCTTGGATATTTCAGAAGGCATGAAAATCCCAACAACAGGATACACACCTGACAACCAGCATCTGAAAAGGACGTTGCTCTGCGTTCTGGTTGGGAGTCCTCGAGCTATATGGTTCATAGCTGATGCTGAAGAACATTTGAGAGGGACGCCTTGGAGGAGACTGGATTTTGTAAAACACATGAGCTGGCAAAGAGAGTCGCTGTTATCAGGATCGAGAGTCTCCATAGTTCTGAGTCCTGCTTCTGTATGGAAATCATTGGGGCCCAGAATATCATCAGGCTCAGGCTCGGGTATTCCATTAGGTGGTCGTTCTCGCGGCTTGTCGCAGTTTTTGTTTTCCGCACTGATCGAGGTAAGATAGGTATTATCCCGGCGCCGCATCAGATAGTTCAGTTGATCTACTTCGTCTGATATATGGTTCCAAAAAGGGTCCTCCGAGCTTGCTTCTCCTGCATTTAGTTTCAGACTCGATAGAGGCGTACTGAGATCAACTGGTTCTTTGGACGAGCCGAAATTGTTGGCTTGAAACATGTCGAGACTCATACTCGGCCGTTTTTGTGGTCCATCCGATCCCGAATCAGAACTTGATGGATCAGGCGTAAGTAATTCTTTCAATCGCAGCTCAGGTGAGTTCCCATTTGCATTTGCAGTACGAAGAGCATCAACCATTTTCGATAATCGCTGTAGCTGATCCTCGATAGCTTTCAGATCATGAGGTGGCGTTAACTCTCTCGACACATTATTCGCAGCATGTACTCCCACAGCATCTGATCCTGTGAGACTAGATTTCCTCTTCTTCCAGATTGGGCCACTGTCGTCCTTGGACGCAAGAGGTTGAGAGGACGTTGGAGGTATGTCATCGTTATACACGCAAGTTTCCTTCGCTTTCTGGCAACCTCCACAAATCGGTCGCGTTTTGTCGCATTTGACCTTCCTTCTCCGGCAAGTAATACAGCTATAGCTGGTCCGATTCCTAGTAATTTGGCGCTTCTCGGTGGTCGTATGATTAGACGCCAGCTTGGCATCTAGCTGACCCGCGTTGAACTGGTACATGATTGCGGATTGTATGAGCGGTATAGTATAGTTCCAGTGGAAAATTATGTCCTTGTCCGTGGCGTACGGCTATCAAAAGCCTCGTCAAACCTCTCTGTCCTCTGCTGACAAATGACTCAACGGACGGTAGGCGACGCTATGAAGAACGCCGTGCGTGGTCGTTGCTCAAAACAGTGATGCCGAGGTGGTATAGTCTATCTACGATAACGTGGGATCGAGCTGTGATATTGCTTTCAGATGAAAGGGGTAATTTGAGACGTTTTATGAGGTGAAGTTCATAAAATCCGACATGATTCCGTATCGCTGCTCACAGCTAATTCCTTTTTGGGCTTAGATTGGCATTGGCATACATTCCAGCACTAATTGGCTACTGAACTCGCAAATACACGTGACTCCACGTGTGTGATAGATACACTCGATACACTACCTCGACTACCTTGAATACTGGCTCGACTGGGTGCTGGGGCAGGTATGTGCCTAGAGCTAGTCAGTGAAGCCATCCCAAATATCCTCTGCATCACCACTAATTTCAGTGGTTTCTGAGCGCACGAAGCAACACACAAAGAAGCCCATGGTTCCCTCAGAGTCTCCCGGATTGCAGCGGATACAAGCGTCCAGATCCTCATCCTGTAGTGTTGCAAGATCGTGACGCACTTCTGACTTGGAAATACCTCGATGTCGCCATGAACGTAGGCCAGATACCTGTTCTTTCCTTTGCAACAAGCGCCATCCTCGTTCACGCGCAACGGTGGATCTCAAGACTCGTGCCACAACACCTTCGTTTTCTTCCACATGAATGGAACATGTGGAATATGTGACTCGCGTAGCTGCCGGAAAAGACAGAGCGTGCTCGACAATTCTGGCCTGTAAGTTGGAAAGCTTCAGCAGTCTGTCGCCGTTCACTACCACTTCTCTCGTCTCTTCGACCTCACCGGACTCCTCGGTCAACACTTCCATATTATTTTGGCTGTCGTCCCCTCTTTTCCTCTTCTTCGAAAAATTTGGTACTTCTTTCGTCTGTTCTTCTTTACCTCTGGAATCATTAGGCAGCGCCAAGGACGGGATATCCTCGCGACCTATAATACCACTACCAGAGCAACTCGGGTCAAGTAGTAAGTGCGTGACATTGTCGTACTGCTTTCCATGAGGGTCAACAGTCAAGAAATCACACTCGGCTCGAACGATGACATTCTTGGCTCCGCTCCTTTCAATCATGGACCTCAGAATGATTGATCGGTTCCGATCTCGTTCACAAGCGTAAACCTTACGTTCGGATTTTGTTATGTTTGCCAGTAACGCTGCCAGATGAGAAGTTTTATTTCCAGGAGCAGAACATCCGTCGATACAGTCACCTATATCCAATGCATCTTCTTGTTCTCCCACCAGCATGTAAGCAGGGAAGCAAGAAGCCTTGTCTTGCAAGATCAGCCTTCCATCTTTGTAAGATTGAGTTTTCGTCACGTCCGCTTCGGGAGCTAGGGCGATGAGATCTGGGACGTTCGGGTCAACCGCCAGTAGCTTCTCTGAAGCCGAAGAGTTGGCCACCCCCAACACCGAGGCGTCAGACTTATAGTGTTGGAACGTGGATGCTAGCTCTTGCTCCAGGCTCGATTTCAACGTATTAACTCTGATCCATCGAGGTTGTGATCGTAGTGTGGATGGCTTCTCTGCCGCAAGGTACCTCCTGAGTTCTTCTAGAGACGGGCACCGTCTTCTCAGTCTGGCCTTTGTCAATTCCGCCTGTAATCTCGCTTTGTGTCTTTCGATGGCCTGACGGAGAGGATGAGCGAAAGGTGCAGCTATTCCCTTCTTGGAAAAGAAATGATCGTGGACCAAGAGTAAGGACAGGGTGGGTGTCAACTAAGGGCCATGGCCACGTGTCTGAGTCAGTCAGCAAAGACACACATGGTACAGGCGATTGTATCTAACCTTTGCTTCGTCGGCCAGAAGGCCTGTGTTGTCGATGACCTCTTTGAGAAGCAGGTCATATTTTGCAGTCTCTGAGATCAAGGCATAGATATGAGCAGGTTTGGACTTGAGTCCGAGCTTGTTGCCATAAATTCTCGATTTCAGAGAGCCGTCGTGCGCGCTCGTTGTTAGGATGGTAGCTGCATCATAGTAGAGCGACATCTGGAGAAAGCTCACAGGTGTCAATGAAAAATAATGAAATCTGCCAAATGATTCCTGCGCAAAATGCACGCCGTGTGCAGGGAATTTCGGCCAATCAAGATGCTGTAATCTCAGCCTCGGCCACATTTCGCCCTTTCAGCATTTCATCAAGAACCAAATTGACAACGTCGCAAGGCGTGACTATCAAGAAGAATAAAAAGATCCTCATCACTAACAACATATATCGAAATTCAAGGCAGAATCGGCATCATAGGTCTTTTTTTTCATTGTCTACTGTATCTAGTTGGAAGTCCTTCTCTCTTCTGTCGACCACATGGCTTCGTCTGGGTACAGAATAGCAATGTTGCCGCCGCCGGGCAGCATTGTTGCGCCAAATGGGTTCCCAGCAAATCCTAGACCTGCTGGAGTACCAAAGATATTTCTCGACGCTATGGAAGTCCGGATCAAGGTTTTCTGTGACGAGCAAAATTGTGACCTGGAGCCCGAGCTTGATGAGGATGACCCAAGGTCGTGGCATTGGGTTGCATATCACACAACAGATTCGGGTCAGGAAGAACCCGTTTCAGTCATTCGTATAGTACCTCCTCCGCACGGTCCTCATCCAAATGGCTTCAACGATCCGCGCGAAGAACAGTACGTGAAGCTGGGCCGAGTCGCAACCATGGCGAACCACAGACGGAAAGGTCTGAGCCGGCTTCTGACCGAGGAGGCATTCCGATGGCTTGCTGCACATAAGAGTGACATCGGCACAGAGTACAACGGCCTTGTACTCTGTCACGCTCAAGTTGTCGTTGAGCAAATGTATGCGAGACTGGGCTTTGTGACCGATCAAAAACTTGGTCGCTGGGATGAAGAGGGAATCGAACATCTGGGCATGTGGAAACGCGTATAGAGCACGGAAGAAGGGAAGCAGGCACGTCGGCTGCAAGCAAGCATACTAATGCGTCATGTTGCTCAGCTCCGCCATTCGACTTTGGTGTCTCGCAACGATTCAAACTGTACCTCTTTCAACGTTGGTGGGGCTGGAGGGAGGGCTGCGAAGCACATCGCAAAGCCGCGCCTTTTCAGAGGACAAGACTCGGAAGTACAGTTAGTCATGGGCCGACGCATGGATCGGCAGGCGCTGATAATGGCCCAATCTCTTCCCCTGGTCGACGTTCATGCCTCAGACTACGCTTGTGTGAGTCGAAGCGTCCTTGTACCAGAAAAATGGAGCAAGTCTCGCGACTCTAGCGAACCTTTCAACTTCGCGAGCAGGGCTTTGAATGCAGGATGTGTCACTCAGAGAATTATACCGAGGACAAATCATCCAATCGAGCCTTGCTAACATGACTCTGGCCTGGTTGCTAGCGGAGCAACATGATTACAGGGGCCGCTTAGGCACAAATCGGTCTGAGTAGGCAGGACATGTTCGCTGCAATTCGGTCTTGGTCAAAGATGCGGTGCGAGGCCATGCAAGATCGCAAAAAGCAATGTGAGGATGCTGATTGTGCTCGTACACAGAGTCCTTTCATCTCCTCCACTCGGATCATGTCCGTGGTCCCACTGCTTCTGTGCACCGAGGAAACATGCTTCGGCACCAGCATACAGCCACGAGAGCTCTCGCCAGTGGAGACCTAAGACGTCAGCCTTCTGATTGAAAGACTCTGGCTTCTGACTGTTGGTCCAGCTACTTTGTTGAGGCCTTTTTCTTTTTTGCGATTTTCATCCGAGGTGATCGAGTCGACAATGCATATTGCTGACGCTATATTGTTGAGTGTGGCAGAGACGGTTCCACTAGCTATCGTCGTCACCGTGGAACCATGGAAATGGTTGAGGGTTTCGCAAATCTCCGTGTGCTGAAGGCATGGATTTGTCATATCACAGTATTGGTAGTTTTTAAACTGAACCATGTTTCCGCTTCGCTTCCGCTCCTGCGCATTATTCTATGCAAGGTCTGCTTAGTGTCATCATCGACGATTTCTTGGTCAAAGGGATCAAGACTTTTGCGTGGCGGTTGGTGTCTTGAGCGGTTAGTCAGAGATTACTTAACTGGCTCCCGGGTCGAAACATCAGCCCACTTTCTCGTGCCTGGCTCGAAAAATGCAGCTTGAAAAGTGAAATCCGCTGGTGGAAACGTTAGCTTAATTGATTACAAAGATCGCTCGCGATCCAAAGAGTTATGATATACTTGCCGTGGTAGGGCCTCCCTTCACTATTCGGCACACAACAGGTAGCGCCCACAATAGCCTGCAGATACCACATTGGCGGCGCTTCGTAGACCGGGCAGGGTTTTCCTGGAGCTTTTAGCAGTCCTAACCCGCATTTCCAATTCCTGCTCGATCTTGCGAACCGATGTCTTTTGTCCATTAGTTTGCGTCAGCTCCAGAAACTTGAAACATAATAAATACCTGGTCAGACCGAACCACAGGATTTCTCCGCCGTGCTAGTTGTAACGAAACTCACGCCCAATCCGTCACACCAAGTCAACATCTCGCTGATGGACAACAACGAAAGGCCCGTAGCGTCCTCATTTTCTTCTCCGTACTGAACCTAACACAAGGACTTGTCATGTCGGTGATTGGCTTTGGAGTTAGTCGTGTGTAAATCCTCCGCATTCTCCATCGTAGATCATTCGTGACAGCCTGCCGTTAGCATTTGATGCATAACATGCTGATTAGAATTAATATCAAATAGCAGGCTTGAAGAGCTCGGTAAGGTGCAGGTGATCTCAGGCGACGATTTATACAGACTTCTTTGGAGGATATCTCTGTGTGATTGAGCAAGTTCCTTGCGCTTCTGGAGATAAAGTCCCAACGTAGACAACTCGACTAACAGCACATAAATCGCAAGTGCGAGCCCCAAACACCATGCAAAACAAAGCATCGAAGAGAGGTGACAGTGTGATGTATGAACACGCATGCTTTTGAAATAAGTGTAGCAGAATGGCAGGGTAAACTGGCCCGAAAGCCTTCAAATGTCTCTGGTTCAAGCTCGTGTGCTTTTGGATATCGAGGGCGCATATGTACAACGTTCTCTTTTGAGTGTCCGCCTCCCTATCTCGTTGTCGTCTCGTCATCACGTACGGTTTAAAACTCGCTGATGATGTCGCCCCTAAGCTTTGCGCGCATGTCGTACTTGCCCTGCTCATTGCAATCACCTTTATTAGCCCCACCGCTCCGATATCACAGACACCGCACAGAACGACTTACGTCTGTTTTTGCAAAGGCATAGCCAACAACCGAAGGTACGAAGATGGCATACATGAAGGAGATCAAGGCAGTTCGTGGTGTCCATCGGAAGTATCTCCATCGCTCCTTGTTCAGCTCTGCACACTTGTATCAGTACCTGCTATCTTTCATCTCGTTTTGACGGTTTGGAAGAGAGTCGAGGATTGGATTTTCTGGAATTCGTCGCTCAAGGGAAGGTTAGGTTACGTACGGTACATCTTCTCGTAGGCCGGGTCATGGCGGAGAGCTGCAGAATACCAAGGTCAGTTTCATCGCTGATCGAGTCAGAGGGACGCCCAGCATAGACGTACGTGTGTGGTGTCCAGCCATGATTGAGCACTTCGAGTCAACTTGAATTCGGTTTCCAGTCTATGGTGGTTGACCATGAGTTGCTGTTGTCGAGTTGGACAATTGAGGAGAGGTTCGCAGATGTGGCTGGTGGCTGCGAGCTCCCTGGTCTTGGCGTGGCGGTGCAATGATTAACGATTTCAATTTCTCTTTTTTGCCCGCGTCATTCTCGAGCTCTTCTTCACCTTCAACCACATCCGAGCAAACCCCAAAGGCAGTTAGTTAACTTATGTGAGACTTACCGGGCACATGCTATCGAGAAAGCTCTTAAAGCTCTGAAAGCCCTTAAAGCTCTTAAAAATCTTCTGCACTCAAAGGTAAATCCAATTCCATTCCATACTTCCCAATCTGCAACAACGGCGGAGCACCAGTTCACTCGCGAGGACCATAACGAGCTACAACGACACGTTTCCCTCTGTTCACCTGAACCCTTGATTTGATTCTTGACTCCACTGTCCATAGCACGAGCTCTAAGGGTGGAGCCTCCCGTCTCTTCGAAGAGCCGCGACGTTAGCTGAGTCTCGCCAGTCACAGATCATGGCCTCTCCTACCATTTACCCCAATTCTACGGCATCTGGAGAACCGAAGATCACTCTTCACTGGTGAACAAAGATTCTATCCAGACATCAGTTTTCACGGGCATTGACATCTATAGGCTTGAGGTGTCGCGCTCTCATAGAATATTATGGCTCTTCGAAGAGCTCGGCGTCTCTTACGAGCTCAAAACGTACAAACGTACTAAAGAGATGCTTGCTCCACCGGAGCTGAAAGAAATTCACTCGCTGGGCAAATCTCCTATTGTCACCATCGACCTCCCCGGTTCTACTGCACCAATTGTCCTAGTCGAATCTGGCGCAATCGTCGAATACTTCTGTGACCACTATGGCAAGGGCAGCTCGTTGGTACCAAAGCGGTATCAAGCAGGTAAAGATGGCCAAATCGGAGGTGAAACCGAGTCATGGCTGCGCTACAGAATGCTTATGCACTACGCCGAGGGTAGCCTTATGCCCTTGTTGCTACTAGCACTGATCGTGGGCAGTATGTGTACCCCGAACTCAGCATTTTGTTTCATCCGCTGATGGAAGTAGACATTAAGAATGCGGCTGTTCCTTTTTTTATCAAACCCATCACGAACAGTGTTGCCAGCAAGATCGAGTCATCTTTTCTGCAAAGAAATCTCAAGTCTCATTATGATTTTCTGGAGCAGCAGCTTGCTACTTCTCCCGAAGGTGGCGACTTTTTCTGCGGCAAAGACCTTACTGCCGCAGAAGTAATGCTTTCCTTCCCACTCGAAGCTGGCCAAACTCGATCAGGCTTCACGCAAAGCCAGTATCCGAAGATCTGGACATATGTCGATCGAATCCATGAAAGAGATGCCTACAAACGAGCTACCGCCAAGGTCGTGGAAATCGAGGGTAAATTCAAGACCCATCTATAAATCGTTTGCGGTGCCATGTATCAGTCAGCCAGCGGACAAAGTAATTGGCAGGCACGTAGGGTAGTTGTCCCTCTGGTAGGTGCCGGCTGTCAGCGCGTGGGTATATGTATTGGGACTGTCGGGACACCCCATTGCTACTGTTATTAATAATAAAGATAGAGTCGAGATGAACCTAAGACCTAACATATGTACCCGCGCACTGACGCCGGCACCTACCAGAGGGACAACTACCCTACGTACCTGCCAATTGTTTTGTCCGGTGGCTCGCAGTATCAAAAGCATCAATCGTGAAACTTATATGTACTTGTTAATTGGAACCGTGTCATCATACAAAATACATAGGCGCTTGATCCGTCTCTCGGGCTCCAGAACAAGAATCTGAGATCGTGTTTTGGCCCCTTCGTGAGGCTGAAGACGTCAATGGCACGGTCCAAACCGATTTGGCCCCGCTCCTTCACTGAGCGGGTGCCAGGCCAGTAGTATTGGCCTACGTATGTACTGATACCAGTACACGGTTCGCTTATTGTCACGTCGTTCTTAGGGCTGAGTGTGCTGAAGCATTCCCAGCCGCAGTGACAGTTTGACTTCGATCTTGGGGCCAAGTCCTAGATCGAGAGAGCAGTGTCACATACGTGTGCTGACAATGCTGAGATTGAGCCATGGATCTGGCAGATATAAGTTCGCTGGCTCACCGACAAATATATCTACAGCCTGGCAGCAAGATGGAGGGCTAGGCACCTAGGCTTTCGCTCGACCTATATAGCCCAAAGCTTGCCGTTCCTCGTGCATATACGGATGCCCCGGGTTTCTGCAGACTCTCCTTTCAGTTACGCAGCCTCCCGCACTGCATACCCCCGAGACTAACCAGCCTTGTGCCGACCAGCAAAAGAAACCACTCACCCGCAGAGGGATTCGCAATCACCTCCCAAGCACGTCATTGTGCTTCCAAATCTTCGATTAGTACCAAGGCACACATAGTTGTTTCGAACTCACGCCTGGGGATTCAGCGGTGCTCTGACTGTCTGGGTCAGAAACACCCGCTCCTTGGATTCCTCGAATCTCTGAATCTCTCGATCTCTCGTCGATCCCCCAAGACACGCAGGGGACGGGGCGACAGTGTTTTGACTTGTTCGCTTCTCTTCGCGTGCGAGCGGGACCCCTGCATCAGAGGGCAGCTGACGGCAGGCAACTAAGCGCCCCCGCCCCGCAAGGCACAGTGTTTTGTTTATTTCTAGTACGTACGGAAACTCTTACTTGGTGTTTTTCTTGATCATCCATAAGCATCAATTTCATCATCCATTTTCCTGTTTTCCCCCCTCCACATCTCACATCTCCGACTGACTTCAATGGCGCCGGCTCTTGGTAATCGGCATGCGTCACAAGACTCGTCTCAAGAGACTTGTCAGACCGTCGTAGCCAATGATGCCGTCGATGTTGCTATGACTCAGGGCTTACTCATCGCACAGTTTAGCCAAGATCTCGCTCTGCTTCAATTTCTCTCAGGCTGTGACGCCGCAGAGACTCCGCCAGAGACACCAAACTATCTCACTAACTGTCCTCGACACCGATACCTCGTCATTCCTGGCTCTCCCTGAACCTCCATTGCGGAGACCGCCTAAACATCCTCTGTGTCTCTAGACCGCCACCGACATAACGAGGACCCAAAAACCGCCCTTTCCGACCCACTGCCCGCCCCGACACAGAGGACGCGCCCACCCCCCGGCCTATGGTCCCCTCGTGGGCGCTCCTTCAGCCTGGCTGCTCGTTCCCTTCGTACCCGGAGACGCCCGTAGCTGGGGTCGCTCGGCGGTAACACCGTTGGGCTTGACGCCTACGCACCGTGCGGGAAGCCGATGCCCGTGGGTCTTCGTTCCAGCGGGAGTGCTATGATCCAGCGTATGTGGGCTGATTCCTAGAGAGCTTCCCGAAGTTCTTAGCCCCCCCAGTGCCCGAAACGGTCATTTCAACGCGAAATTCCGAGTGATGACGGACCCACACTCAATCTTCGAATTTGACCACAATCATGTCAGGTATTCGGAATCGAGCACGGCTACTGGCACCTCCCCAGCCATCTCCATTTCGTCCATGCCCGATGTCCGTGATGCCAGCGCAGGCGGAGGAAGCGTGGCAGAGGCACACCGACCCGGCCCAGTCTCAAACCAGGCGCCGGCGCACAAAGCTACTAATCACCCCAATACCGCCGCCTACACAACTATCTCTGACCCCTATGCCGAGCCTGCTGACGCCGCTAGTCCCTCCCCAGACACGCGACCTGTTTTCCTCCCAGAGCATTTACCTGTACATGATACCGATTCTCAACATCACCTAGCCGCTTCCTCCACTGATGCACCTCCTGCAACTAGCTACGCCCTAGGCCTCCCAAGCTTTGGCTCCCAGCCCTGGGTTGCTCCTTCTGGACCTTTTCTCGATTTTGCGCCTCAGCCAATATATGAGCCGACTGGCGAATTGGTCCACGAAAACATTCACACCTTCGAGGTCTTCGACGTCCCTTCCATTTCGAGCTTCCCAGCTGCCGTCTCCACCACTCCGGACAATCCGCCCCGGCCACCTCCAGCGATCACTTCGCCCGACGTGGCCACCACCACCGCCAATGGTACTAGTTCGGCCACGGTATTTGTCCCGCCCCTGTTTCCTCGATCAGCTTTGAAGCGGAAGCCGAGTTCTGCTGCGTCGACCCCAACCGAGACTTCCGTCGACAAGAAAGTCCGATTACTCTCTGGCCCTGGCTCAGGTCCTGGTCCCGATACTGCCCTTACCTCTAATCGTTCTGCCACTTTTGAGCGGATGTCAGGCATAGGTGCAACATCCCCTGATGAAGGTTCAACCACTTCAGAGCTCCCAGCTGGCTCCAGGGCAGCTCCAGGTGTACCTCCGGGCAATAGACGCACTCGCCAGTCTTCCGGCTCAACGCCCAGACCGTCAATTCTTCCATCGACCTCGTCACAAAGTTCGACTCGCCAAAGAGGTACTCGAGTCTCCTCTGGCCATCCGCCTTCTATTCTCCCTCCGGAGAAGGTCTTCCCAATCCAGATCGGGTCAGATCTATTCAGGTTGTCAGGAGCCTCCATCTCGTCCGATGGTATGTTGGAAAGGATCGGGGAGGAGCAATCAGGCTGACGAGATGAATAGCGCCTTCCTACTTCACCCAGTTTTTCGAGGAGCAAATTCGACAGAATGAGGAGTCAGGCGGTGTCAGAACCCTCTACATCGACCGGGATCCTGCGACTTTCCGAGATGTGGCAAGACATTTGCAGGGTTTGGATCCCTTCACTCGCGAGCGTGTACCCTGCTAATCGCTACTAAAGGCTACTATGTCAAGCCAGTTGACGGAAGTCACTTCGTGAAACTGTTTGCAGATGCTCAATTCTATAGCTGTATGTCCACAACAGAGTGATGTGGCCGAAGCTGATCTCTCTACAGTACCCCGGCTAATAGACCAGCTTTTCGAGTCCGAGATCTTCATTCAGATCGGAGAACGTCACTTCCAGATACCCAAAGACATCTTCTCCGAGCCTGGAAACTCCCCCAACTTCTTCTCACTTGGATTTGCAGTCTTTTTCTCGACGCCTGGGGAAGTCTTCCCTGGACTTGACCGCAGAGGACTACTACGACCTCCATCTATCACACCGCCGTACGTGCCTGGTCGATCGGCTGAAATCTTCGCAGAGTTGCTACACCTTCTCCGAGGCTACCCTCTTCACATCAGAAACGAATCGCACCGTGCTGAGCTGCTGCGAGACTGTCGGTATTTCCATTTGCGAGGGTTGGAACAAAAGATCATTGCCCACGAAATCAGCTACAATCTCGAGAGGCAGAAACAAGAGATCTGTCTGCGACTTGAAGACGTCAAGCCCTCGGGGGTGTCTTACACCCGTGACGATTCGCTTGGCGAAAAGTCTTCGACTGGCGGATGGGTTTACTATGCGAGACCATTTGTAGACGACACCTCCTACGAAATGGTTGTCGAGATCGGAAGCGAGAGTACTATACTGGACCTGACTGACATGAGAGCAGATCTTCACGGGCTTGCCAAGGCTAGAGTGTCCTCATTATTTCAAGTTGTCGCAAACAAGATGAATTTGCCTACGAATGCGCCCTTGGGTTTAATGATGCTATCTGGAGGAAGATCTTCACAATCAGCCAGCCCAGGGCACACGCCATTGAGTGAGGATCGCGTGAAGGTGCGCTTCGAGGCTGCGACAGACATCAGGTTGGATGGAGAAAGCTTTGAGATTGACTGGGAAAGCCCGGCAGGCCAGGCAATGATGCATGGCCCTTCTACAGCTCCTAGTGAATCCGAATCCGAATCCGATGTTATGAGTGAAGGAACAACAGTCAAGCCTGGCCCTTCGACTGCTGGAGGTCAACAACGACGCCCTCAAACACGGCAGACGCCAACCGTACAAGGCTCACAGCAACATGTCGTTCGTGGGTCATTACCTGTTCCGCCGATTCAGACCACCAGGCTCTCAGGACCATCAGCCAAAAAAAGGAAGAGGCAAAGTAGTCAAGGGGAGCTTGGAGAATGGGTCATTCGAACAGGCCAGTGGCGATTGCGAGTGCAACCCAATTCCCAGGATACGATACGAGGAGGATATGAGATCGTCTTCATCGGCGTCAAAATTGATGCGTACTCCAACGAGAGGGCCAGAAACACACGGAGAGGATTTCTGAATTGAAGGAGGCGGCACCTACTTCCTTCCCCAGGCGTGGCGTAGTTGTCGGAGCGCAAAGCATCAAAAGAAGAAGGATTCACTCAGCCGAAGGCCATGCCGGACCTCGCTTGGCCTTCACCGCCTTTCTATTACCAAAGCTAGAGGTCGCATCAGGCCAGAGAACGACTTGGCCATCCCTTCGTCCCAATTTTCCGCTTTTGGAAAGTCCCTGATCTGGACTGTGTCGGCCGCCAAAGCCTTGCTGGCGTCTCTTATCTACTGACAGAGCGTATTGACTTCATTCTACGTACGGCGGCTAGGTTGACTCAAACCCTGGCATTCTCCTTCATCGACAGCTTCATCCACTCTCGAAACAAATTGTCCTTCTTACCTCATCAAATCTCCTTATCTCAACATTGATTCGTCCTCACGCAGTATTGCATTGCATTGCATTACATTACGCATGGCGTTCGAAAATTGGTTTATATACACTTTTAGCCATTGATTGGCTAGGGACTGGTCATTTCAAAAAGACATAGCCTATTGTTTCTGCATGGCCAGCTGGATTGGGTGTTTCATTTACCGAAAAAGAAAGATCGGACGAAGAATCGGACATGCTTTTTGGCACGGTATTTTTTGGTTTGAAAATACGCCCCCTCAAAAATGTTTACCCTAGCTCGGTGTTTCCTCTCAAGCCTATCCCGGATCGAATATACTACAAGAATGGCGAGTGTTGTGGAGGGTGCGCTTGACCTCAAACAAGGGCTGTTCCCTGTTCGAGCGCTATCAAGCATGGGGAGGGAACGAGTGACCAGATCGCAATACTCATCATCGAAAAAGGGTGAACGTGACACCAGGATGCCACCACGACACGATGAGCGAAGTTCTTGGCGAAACGCATATCCAAGACATTCAGATTCCCGGCACATATAATCCCAAGCGGCATATGGTCTGCGGAGTCTCGGGGTCACATGTGCCACGCTCCCTGGGTATCATATACCAGATATGTGCAGAAACCGGCCTGGAAGTGGAGTCGTGGCGATAAAATTGCAATCCTGCGACGAAATCCCGACAATGTGGCCACTGGGCCTTACGTGGCGAACAAGTCAGAAAAAAAGAAGACATCCTTTGCCAGTCATGGGTTCTGAAACATCTGCCCTAAAAAGAGCCTCCGTGCTCAGTACCCAGATGTTCGACCTACCAGACACCGCTATCGTCATCGTCATATAGCATCGACATCGCTACCTCGTTTGGACCCATGTCGACCTTGGTAGCTTGTGATGGGAGGTTCTGGTGGTAGCCAACCAGTGCGACGTATGCTCTTTCCATCTCTGACATGCAAAGACACGGAAGGCTACGAGTCAGTCACTACGACTTGAGGCGTCTCGTGCGAGATAGGGATGAAACCTCAGTATGCCGCCATTGCGTTCTCGGAGTCACCCCCCAGCCTCGTCGCGTTGCAATGAATGGATTCACGCTTTACCACGAATAACCATAACCCTCCTTTTTGTTACTGGCTTGATTGACGGGCCGGACGCCTCGAATCCACTCTATCAGTTAGGAAATTCGGCCTGGAATTGGAATGGACAAATGCCCTCTTTTCACATCAACCCTGGGGGGATTTCCCGTGTTTTTCAAGACCCGCTCCATCCCAGCACGACCAGTGCTCACATTACGTCGGATCACCCATCGCCCGAAGCCCACACAGGGATCTTCGCTGCGCACTACCAGATCGAGCAACCACGAATCTCCCACCAAGGCCCGTACAATTGAATGCTCCATCTGGAGAGGAAGGAAGATGCGGCAAAGGCAAGGGCCAGGGCAAAGACAGAGGTAAGGCAAGGGGAACTCAACTTCGGGCGATTGGCGATGATACTGGCCGGATCCGAACCGAACGTGGCGATACATGAAGAAAACGGTTGGAAGACTGGATCCGATCGATCGATCGATCACTGAGCTGAGCTGAGCTGAGCTGACAGTCTTGTTTGGGTTCGGGCGCTGAAGACTCGTTCTCATTCTTGTGCTCTCTCTCTCCGATACTCGCGCGAGAGGGAAGATTCTTCTACGTGGAATTCAACTGTCGCTAGGGAGGTCTACTTCTAGAGGACGAGGCGACGAGGCGTCGAGATGCATAATGTTTGGCTAAACCAAGCCCCTTATGGATACCCCCTTACCATAGGTACATGGAGATGGAGCATTGGAATTGCGTGGTCATTCAACAAACCCAGGTGACGATACGTACTTCATACATGGTCCCTTACGTATGTACCTACGTACCGCTAGAGAAAGCAAGACTCGCATTCACTTTTGCGGCTATACTATCTGGCTCGTGCAATCTCGACCAACCTAATTACATTATTCAAGCTTGGTTTCTCGTACGGACATCCAAATCAGGAGCGCTCGCGATGTGTCGCTTTGACTTCCATATTCATGGTGTAGCAAGTGTAGTTCAACTGAGGAGATGCAGCCGATGAGAATCCCGCCAATGCTCGTTCGCCTTGCCAACTCCCTTTTCGTCCATGCGACTTCCAAGTTCGAACCGGAATGGTTGTTCAGAAGGGAAATTGAGATATGATGTGTAAGAACAACATCGTGGAGGGGGGGAGCCTCTGGAAAAATCCTTATTTATGCTTTTCCATCAACTTATGGCATTACTCGTATGGCCAACAATTATTGATGAAATTTCCTGAAGCATTTAACAATCAGACGAAGAATCTCTGACGTCGTGGTTGGACCCACAGTTTTCGTATGCAGAGATACGATGTGTCGTCCTAGATAGTCTCAATGTCGCGTAATCAAATAGGGTAATACTTGGTCGAATCTTGGAAGAGAAGTCTTACTGATCAAGAGCTTACCTAGCTCTTTGGAGAGCTGAGCAACATCCAAGCTGGGACGCTTTCTGCCGTAACAGATATGCTCAGCAACGCCGCTTGACTTTTAGACGCAGCGTGAAACAAACGCCACCACCAGAATTTTGAAGTCTACGCCCCCAAAACAATCAGCCGTGTGAATGAGTCGCGATAACCTTGTCAACGCCGGTCGAGAAGCATGCAGGAAGGGCGTAAATTTCTACGGAAGACTCCGCCCTATGTCGCGTCTGGCTCCGCAAACTGAGTGTAGCGTGAACAGCTAGGGCTGTCTGAGTAGCAGTGCGAATACAAATTCGGGGCGTTCGCACTCGGTTTCTCGAAACCCCGACAAGGATTTCCCAGAAGCATGCCAACATCGACCTTGACAAGCGCGGAAGTTAAGGGAAATGCTGACAAACAGATGGTTGCTTCAAGACTCGTATAGTGAGATGTGGAGACGTTTACGGATTGAGAGTGGAGTTTGAGGGTGAGTGCTCCCAGGCTGAGGTCATGCAGAATTTTCGACTCGGTGAGGTGAGGTGTCGATGGGATGAGGCTGCTTGCTTTGACAATGTGGTACTCGTATACGAGGCATGGTGGGAAAATAATGTGACGCAAGTCTTCTCGTAAAGACACGTCTGGACTATTCGCTTAAAAGGCGGATATGCAAGGGTCTGTCCCATATCCGACGTCGATCATCAATACTGAGACCAAGGCCAGGCTGGGGTTGGGAGTCCAATGGCAATCGCGGCAGCAAAAACAGGCTTTGTAGCACTGGTGACCTGTTCTGCTTGTGCCGTGACTGGCAAGCCCTTTCTCTTACACAGAAGAAATGTCTCGGCTGGTGGACTAACCAATGCGCCCATTATTCATCAGTTTTCCATCTTGAAGGCTAGCTTCATGCGAGACGACGGCGCGACGCCCAGAAAGCCTCGCCCTGATTACGAAATATGAAGACCTCCGACTCGCTGAGTGCTCATGCGGTGATAGGTCGGTAACAGTTAAGCTGCAGGGCACCAGCGCCGCCTGTGCTTGGTGTTTGGCCAGGGTCGATGAGAAATCGACATATCGCTCGCGGCTGGAGAGCGGGTCTCGAAAGTATTGGATCAGGTCTTGTCTCGCGCTCGCAAGTCCCATGTCTTTGACAGCTTGGATATCGAAACCCAGCATTGTCAGCGGCTCGAACAGGCTTTCGCACTATGAATTCTAGTGGTGATTGAGCTAGGGTCTTTTCAGAGAAATCGCCGTCGGATATTGTTGTGGGGTACGGATGTTTGAGTTGGGTAGTCCTGGGGAAACAGGCTGGCAATGGTGTTTGCCTGCAAGCACTGAAGTCGCTTGAGTTTTGAAGCCTGATTATATTTTAGCACGATTTCCAAGTCCGAGGGTGCTTGTCTCGGGTAGAAATTCTACGAGATCTCCTGACACTGCCGAAAGAGGTATGCGCATTGAGAGGTGCACTTCAGTTTCGGCTGTTGCGTTGTTTGTTACACGAACCACTCGTGGATGTAGATCGGTATAGCGAGCCTGGAAAGCAAAAGGCAGGGTGGTAGTACCTCTCAAATCTTGATGGGCCACAACCCCGCCGAGGAGAAGAAAGCTCCACTCCTTGTTCGGCATTCCGATGTGATGAGTGTCGGGATCAGCTCTACTTCTTTGGGCAGTGTTGTCTTGTGAACCCACAGGCTTTCGGGTTTCAATTGAGCGGCACCCAAACTGCGAGAGATTGTCTTATCGTATCACCTTGCAAAGACACAAATCAAATCCGGAGTGGCTCGAGGATGTCTCTGGTGGCTTTCGGGTTCGCGGTGGAGGGCGACGACTGGTGGAGCTGACAAGGTGGTGGAAGGATCGTAGGATCCACGAGTGATGCGAGATGAGACAGCTTTGGCCACGAGCGAGGAGAAGGATTTCCGATTCGGGTTCCACACAGCATGCTGCCATGTCAGAAAGCTCTATTCCGACTTCCCGGGAGCCTGCGGCCTGGATTAAAGTGATGTAAAAGTAATATTGACAAGTCAACGCAGGGATCAAGGGAGGATTTCTTTGGTTTATGTGCAAAGCAGCCTGCATCCTTCGCAACTGCTTTTCTGGTCTCGGAAGCCGGGACCGGACCTCGTTGATGCAGCAGGGTTGATGCCTGACTTGGAAAGAAGAACTTGAAGGGCTACTGCCACGTGAGGACGAGGAAGCGCCATGAGAACATTTGCCTAATGAAGAAGTGCAGTTCTCGTAGCAACTTGATCTGCATTCACTCGGGTTACCTAGGATACCCCGGTAGCTTCCCTAGGCTGTTACGGAGTTGAAGAACAAAGTATCACACGACTACTTGCATAGATCTCTTCTTGACCCATACCCCTCTGGCACATTGGATGATGGTCACACTCGAAGTCGTCAACGAGTCTCAGTAGAGCTTTCCAATACGTACGACTGTATCAGCAACTTGCCTTCTGAGTTCTCGACATGTTCTTACATGACTGAACTGGATGTCACACTATAAGCAACCATCGACGCCAAACTGGCGCTTAACTTGAAGTATAAGATCCTCATAGCATTTCCATTCCATAGGAGTAGCGGCTAGGACCGCGTCCATGATCAAGGAAAACCATGTTTTCGTCCAGGCTAGGCTGGAAAGAAGGGTCTCCATGGATTGACAGTGAGCTTGAACATTTCCAAAGTAAACTTCAAATTCGAAAAATGACAGCACGAGTCCAGCGGACCAGTCGCTGCGAATAGCAATTGCATTTCTGGGAAGTTTTCCAAGCCCAGCTTAGGGTCGTGGGATCAACGATCCAGCGGGTTCACTAAATCGACTTGAGCTGCAGCACACCTCGTGACCTCGCGTAGTCAAGGCGCTGTAAAGGACGGTGGACTCCTCTTCGATGCTCGCTGCTCGATGGTAGATGATCCACGACACGCCAAAGTCGATTCTTTCGGCAACCGTCCCAAATAGGAGGTTTAATGCGAGAGCTTAACTTTGCTGGTGCAGCGTGGCTTTCATTGCCGTCCTATGTTCATCCAAGAGACTTGACATGGTGTTTTGTTCGCAAAAATACGGACCGTAGGAGCAATATGATTGTTAGCCAAAAATAACAAAGGAATATGGAAAATATTTCCAAAAATAACTGGGATGACAGACCCTCAGTATGAGAAAATCAATAGGTCATACTGCAGAGTCGCTGATCTAAGGTCGTCTACAAGGCTGAGATAGGAGTTCAGACAACCTCGTCATATTTTCGTCACAGACTGTCTGGCGCAATCGAGTAATTCTCGCTCGTACATTATAGGATGTCTCTATACACCTCGTATGTAGAAACCGAGATTGTATAATCGTAATCCCAGGTTTTCGATGGAAGGGGCATTGCTGTGGCCTTGCGCCTAAGTTGCCAAGTCTCCAGCAACGCATTTCAGCATCGGACTGAGGGCGGTACGGGGAGTTGGACTAATGGTTTGTGGGATCATATGCTCTTTCGCGAATTGTCCTGTAGCACTCAGCTGGATAGATTACAGCGATCTTCACGGTTGACATCGAGACCTGACTGATGTTTGGCCATGAGGATCGCGAGCAGAAGGTTTTCTCGATGCTCCAAATTAGTAGGCTAGGGTGTCAATGATTACAGCATCGTGTGGTGTCCAAAATCTGACCATGCTGTAGGTACGTGAGAGATATTTCATCCCGTCTTCTTGTCACTTAGCATCATCGTCATCCTCGTTCGCTTACCAACGAGTGGTTGGAGTAAGGGCCCATCGGTCGATTGGATACAGAGACGACCGGTACTCCCTTCGCGTGAGTACTCCATGTCGCAGAAGTACTTTGTACTCCTGCCCTTTTCGAAGCCTGCAGGTATTGCCAAAAACGCGGTAACATTTAGACAATAGACGAAACTGCCCGAGCGCTTTTCGTTGCCTTAAGGTGTCTTCACAACAGTCCAGTCAGCTTCATCTAGTGGCATCACATCATGCTAGTCTGGGTGAGATCGAAGCAGTGGTTATATTGTAACTGGGCATCGCACTTTTATGGTCTCTATAACATAGGCTGCAGTTATTTTGGCCATGTTTGGCTCTGGAAATTATGGTATCCTCCTCCAACCTAGGAGAACATGGCTGTCGAGCGTTGTTCGGCCTGCGGCTCCTTCGGAAGGCCTTCAATATGGTACAGGACCGGTTCCCTGTTGGGTTGACTATTGTGATAATCATTTAATTTACGTTAAAATGATTACCAGATAGGGTTTGGATGGCGCGTGACCAATATCTTGCTAATCAAGCCGGCGGGAGCTCCATGACGGTGATCCTTGGAAATCTCTGTGGCCCTGAAACCTCAGCGTTCAGGGGCTCGCTAGACAGGAAAGCCACACAAGCAGAGTGACTAAGAGTGTGAACTTGTTGCGGACCTGGAGACTATCATCATTGTTCCATGGCGGTTCCGAGCAATTCCTGGATCAAGCCGAGCATCTAGGAGTTAGGCTAACATAAAGGTGGATCAAGAGCATCGGTTAGCTCGACTACAACACCTTGCAGATAGGCTCCTCCAGCTGGAAACACGACCTGAGGCCAGTGTTTTCCAATCAGCTCTCGATACTGGCATGCTGGTGGCTGCGTCACTGACCTGCAGATAGAAATAGGACTGACCTCTAGGAGGAAGAACTCCAAAATGCCAATCGGTCTGCTCAACTTGCGTCGCTGTGCCCGAAGCCCTGCTCTCAGTGGTGCTTCGACGCTGTGAGTGACGACATGCAAAGTGAGTAAGCTAGCATACACCAGACTTGCGAATGCGATACCGAACCATTCATTCGTGCGAATAGACAAAGGGGTGACGCTGATGGAAGCAGGCTGCGTGGATGGTCAGACAGCTGGTATTGAAGTGCAGTTTCCAGGTCAAGACGCCTGCCATACAGCCAGGGGCGTTCGGCCATCATCCTACACAAAGCGGAGCGGTCAAACAGAGAACAATACTGACAGAGCTGCAGCTATTCTTCCCACACCTAGTGCATAAGGCATGCATGTCATCTGCGCCCTGACCATATTCACGTGAAGCATGCAAACCAGCCACAGAGGATGGCGGTCGCTTTAGAGAATTGGGGAAGGCAGGTCAACAACTAGGACTGCGGTCAATTTGTGTTGGCTGATAAGAGCTGCGGAGAACGTATCAGAGACCACAAGAGGACAGCTTAATCAAGCAGGACAGTATGCGCCCCGTCTGTGGACAGCAACGGCAACAATGATCACCTCAACAGATGTGCTGCAAAGTCTTTCAAACGCTGTGTGTGTTACTCTTCCAGTTGTTCATACATATGGGACACCAGCGAAACGCCATTATATTGGTGAGGGAGGCCACAGTGGACTGACTTGAGGCTTTCCCGGGTCTGATGCGTCGTTCACCTTCCCAAAACTTCCTCCCCAAGTTGTTTGAGAGCGTCATCATACCGCTGCTTGAGAGGTTCTTGGCTGATGCTGATATTCAATTTCATCACCTTCGCCTTTCTCTGGATCAAAATTTCATTTGACTCTACTCCCGACGGAGTCTGTCGCCCTTTGCCTCCAATCTGACGCCAAAACCAAGCCGCTTCGCGGTGCTCGATAAACGTCCATGCTTGACCAACCCTACCAGCTCGAGCGGTTCGGCCAACACGATGCACATAGGTCAATGCACTGTTAGGCACGTCGTATGAGACGACATGTTCGAGGTTAGGTACATCCAAGCCACGCGAAGCACGATCTGTGGCTATCAGGATTGATATCTTTGCGCTGCGGAAAGAAGCCAATGCCTTGCGAGACGAAGCAGACGAAGCAGTGCTCCGCGTCAATGTACCAATTCGAGGGGCTAATCCCGGATCAATAAGACCCACCAATCGAGCGAGCCTTTCAGCGGAAGCTGTAGAGCGTGCAAAGACCAAGACTCGAGGCACAACTCTGCCTTGTTGGTTTTCAACACTTTCTGCTGGCTTGAACACCTTCAGGCTTTGAGCTATTGTTAAGTCGGACATACTTTCAGAGTCTGAGCTCTCATCTTCGGAAGAGGAGATTTCAGATTCCGACGATGAATCTGATATCGTGTCAGCATCCGATCCTGTGTGCGTGGAATTGATCCCAGCATTGGGACGAGGAGCCAAGGGACTCGAAGCTAGCGTGATATGCTTCGTTATAAGTTCAAGGAGAAACAAAGGCTTTTCTGAGCCGTCGGGAATAGGGATTGCAGTTTCCGTCAGCGAATCAGGCAGACGAAAAGCATCCTTCCCATCCTTACTTTTGCTCCCAGCAAGCTCGGAGTCTATGGCTGAAGGTCGAGCTTCAATGCCCTCTGCCTCAATAGGGCCAGCAAGTACGACCAACTTAGGATTTTGCAGTCCTAGTGCGTCGAGCTTGGACAAGTCGCGCGTCATGGTTGCAGAAAGTAAGATTTTTGTCAATTTGCGCTTCGGCGGAGTCATTCTCATTTGCCGCAGCAATTCGTCCCGCGTCTTGGTGGCGTTTTGTGACTCCAGCGCGGGCTTTACCACAGCAACCCACTCTTGATAGCTTTCGTTGAGCAGTCTATCTGCCTCGTCGACGACAAGCCAGGCGACATGGTCGAGGGTGAAGCCCTCAGTAGATTTGAGATGGTCAACCAAACGGCCCGGTGTGGTAATGAGGACATCTACTTTGGAACTGTACCGGGTAACGTAGCCAACTGAGCCGAGTGGATCCTGAACCTTTGCCTGTTGTGCCAGCTTTGATAGGGAAAAATTAGACCAATCGATCGGATCCTGTTGTTGCTTTTCGTACTCTTTGAGATCAAAAATTTCCTCCTGCTTGACCAACATATCCTGCTCTTCAGCCAGCGATTTGCTACCAACGGCAGCAGCAAACTTGAGGGAAGTTCCTGCAGCGCAAGCCTCGCATAGCTCACGTACCTGCCTGACGAGCTCCCTTGTAGGCACAATGATGACTGCTTTGAGCTGCGTGCCTGGGATCTCTTGTATTTGTGAGATTATTGGTACAACATATGAAAGCGTTTTGCCGGAGCCGGTCGCAGCTGAAACACATATGTCACCGGGATGCCTGTTATTTCCATTAAGAAGCAATGGCAATACGGTTGCTTGGATCGGTAATGCTCGCAGTAAGTCTTGCTTCTTTAGATTGCGCAGTAAATTTTCCGGCAGCGGCAAAGCATCGAACGCGGTATTGGATTCCCGAGGGACAAATGTGGGATTCTCTTGCCACTGTGGACGTATAGAGTAGCTAGGCGTCTCTGCTACGATATTCGGCTGCTCTGGTTGAGGTATAGGTTCAAGGCCATGCAACTCTGGAGCCGGTTGCTCTGCAGCTGGCGAGGACTTGAGATCCTCTTGATCCTGCCGTGTGGCCTTCTCGAACTTCGACAAGACCGAGGCGTGCCTCTGGAAGCCTGCTGTATCATCTCCCTGTTCGTTGTCTTCTTGACTTGATTTTTCTGTCCTCCTCCTTTTACCTTTATTCGTCTCTTTTGTGGCAAGCTTTGTCTCATCAGTTTCATCTGCTATTCCCTCGTCGCGTTTTGCGGAGTGCTGCAGTCGCTCCGATCGAACATTGAGCGAGACTTCGGTGGGCTTTGCAGCTTCTGTTACTCGGTACTTATCGAGAACAGTGTCCCCGGTTACACCTGATTGAACCTTCTTAGACCGGCTGTCTTGAAGTATTAAGGTGGTTGAGGCTGCACTGGGGTTTCGAGGTGAGGACTCCGAGATCTTGGGCTTCTTGCTTTGGTGGGCTTCAGGCACATCTTCTTTTCGTTTCCGTTTCTCGGGCTTTGTAGCAGGGTCAGGGGCATCAGTATTTGGGGCATCTGCTTTTTTTGTCGGAGGAACGTAGCGTGAATAGAAGCGAGACATGATTGTAGACTCGCTTGGTAGAGAGGAGCAATGCAAAGACTGATTTATTTTTTGCGGCGGAGGCGGGCAGAGAAAAGCTACGAAGCTGCCGGCAGAATTTCTTCACCGCCTTCGGGTCTATGCCGGCCGAGTTTCCCCTTTTCGCCTCTGACTTCGACTTCGAGTTCACCTGGACGCGTCCAATGCATATGCGCTTCATTTCATCGCTGTAAATAAGATAGACGCTCTTTGCTATCATGCTATCATCTACCCCGAGGGACACCAAGTTTGAACCTTCGACAAGGCGACGTTCAAAATGCCTTACAACATTGCCATGGTCAGCGATAACTTCTTTCCCCAGCCGGGGGGAGTTGAAAGCCATATGTATCAACTCTCAACAAAATTGATTGACCGAGGACATAAAGTCGTGGTGATTACCCACGCGTACAAGGGTCGGACAGGTGTTCACTATTTGACCAATGGACTGAAGGTGTATCATGTTCCATTCCTGGTCATTTACCGAGAGACCACCATGCCAACTGTCTTCTCCTTTTTCCCCATCTTCAGAAATATTGTCATCAGAGAGGAGATCCAAATCGTCCACGGCCATGCTAGCTTGAGCAGTTTCTGCCACGAGGCCATTTTGCATGCCCGTACCATGGGTTTGCGTACCGTTTTCACCGACCATTCTCTCTTCGGATTTGCAGATGCTGCGTCAATATTGACCAACAAACTATTAAAATTTGCGTTAAGTGATGTGGATCACGTCATTTGTGTGAGCCATACCTGCAAGGAAAACACTGTGCTGCGCGCCTCCTTGGATCCTCTGATGGTCTCGGTCATTCCTAACGCAGTGGTCGCGGAAAACTTTCAACCAAAATCCTACGTTTCCAAGTCCCACCATGAAACGAGCTACATGAGACCCAGGCCACTACCACAGCGACTAGGCCCTGGAGATACTATAATCATAGTCGTCATTTCCCGACTATTCTATAACAAGGGAACGGATCTGCTTATCGCTGCAATTCCACGCATTTTGGAAGCACATCCGAATGTCCGATTTATCATTGCCGGTTCAGGCCCGAAAGCAATTGATCTGGAGCAGATGCTCGAAAGACGAGTTCTCCAGGACAAAGTGGAACTGCTGGGTCCAGTGCGTCACGAGGAAGTTCGAGATGTCATGATCCGAGGCCATATATACCTCCATCCCAGTCTGACAGAAGCTTTCGGAACCGTCATTGTGGAGGCAGCGAGTTGTGGCCTGTATGTGGTCTGTACTCGAGTAGGGGGTATCCCCGAAGTTCTGCCCGCGCACATGACGACTTTCGCGAAACCAGAGGAGGATGACCTGGTGTTGGCAACAGGGAAAGCCATAGCCGCTTTGCGGTCAGGTAGAGTCAAGACCGAAAGATTCCATGACCAAGTCAAGATGATGTACTCTTGGACCGACGTTGCCCAAAGAACAGAGCGAGTCTATGACGGCATAACGGGGGCAATCAGCGAGCAAGAATTCTATGGGGAGCATGCTAATGCACCCTGGAGTGCATCTCGCGTTCGAGGCTATGCACTGATTGATCGACTGAAACGGTATTATGGATGCGGTATCTGGGCTGGCAAACTTTTCTGCCTGTGCGTGGTTATTGACTACTTGATTCTTCTGTTCCTCGACTTGTGGGCACCGAGATCTCGAATCGATATTGCAAGATCGTGGCCCAAGAAGCCATTTATTAACGACAAGAACAAGCCTGTTGAGAATGGTGCGTATCGTCGCAGGGGAACTGACCTGATGGACCGCCGCAACGGGAGCCTGGTCATGTGACATGACATTTGGACCTCGGTGTGCAGCAACTTCTTCAATCAGATGGCTGTACCACACTTTTCTGACTCCTGAACACCCTCAATCAACATGTCCTGGCCAGCTCTGCCTCCCAGAGCTGCCTACTTGGCGCTGAAGAATGGCAAGCGTCGGAATGCACTGTCGCTAGCTGTTCTACGGGACTTACGAAATCAGCTCCACGCACACAATACATCTCCAACGGATGGACGGCTGCGACTTCTTCCTCCTTTCAAGCAGGAAATTCTGAATGACTTGGAGTTGGCCGCTAGAGACGATAATTCTGAGGCTGTGAGACAGTATGGATGGCTTCTTGATGCCAAAAATTGGCACGAGCATCGGAATGGATTGCCAAAAGTTGTGGTGCTACGCAGCGAAGGACCAGTTTTTTCATCAGGCCACGACCTGGGAGAATTACGAACGCTGAATCATGGCGAGGTCAAAGAGACATTTAGATTGTGCGCCGAAGTTATGTCTCTCATCAGACGCTCCCCAGCACCCGTGATTGGTGTGATCCAAGGTCTGGCAACAGCAGCCGGTGCACAGCTGGCATTAACAACGGATATCCCCATCACTTGTGCTTCAACACAATTTCGATTACCTGGAGCTTCTATAGGACTACCATGCACATCACCGTCCACGGCTGTTTCGCGCAGACTTGGTCACGCATTTACCTACAAGATGCTTGCTTTAGCGGAGCCTGTTCGAGCGGATCAATTGCCTGGAGGAGCAGTTGAAATAGTCCCGGACGAAGAAAGCCTTGAAAAAAGGCTCGCGCAAATAGTCGAACAACTATCAGAGAAAAGTTCTGGGCAGCCGCAGGCACTGGGCAAATGGGGTTACTGGACCCAGCTGGGGTTGACTGGCACTTCTGCAGCGTCTGGTGGCGACGGTTACGAAGATGCAGTGTCGTGGGCTGGACGACTCATGGCGCTTCATGCGAAGTCTGCTGATGCCGAAGAAGGGATAGGCGCCTTCTTCGAGAAGAGGCCGCCCTCATGGAAGACATGATCCACCTGTAGAGGCTGAATCGTGAGAGGTCCTGCAGGAGGGCGCTCAATTCGCCCGAAGGTCGTCCGCCTCTCCACTTAGGGAGATAAGTGTGCAATCCAACAACGGAGAAATGAACAGGATTCAGACCTGCAAGGGGACTAAGAGCACTCGGACCTGTCTACTGGCTCGCAATGGTGCTTGAAAAAGTGATAACACGATCAAGATCGGAAGATTTTGGGGCAGCCCAGGTCTTAGGGAATCATTCCGCATGCCTATCTACCTATCTAGTTAAAACCTCGGTTACGTCCTTAACTAAAATTCGAGCGCCCCACGCAGGTTCAGCACCCCCCACATGAGCAAAATCATGCCTGCATTGGACGGACAGGCGCCGCCGATAATACGCAGTCATGACCCTGATTAGCCTTCGCTGGCACTCGAAAAGACCCCCTCCTCGCCCGCCTTCAAGCCTCGAATCTCGAGAATTTTTTTTCTCGGAGCTTCCTTCGTATCGACCTCGACCACGATGTCAGAGTCGTCGAGAGGACGCACGTTTCAATGGATCATGGCTTAACCCAAGAGCTCGACACCGTCATCGTTGGTAAGTGCGACGCCATGTGAATGCTCTGCTTCCAATGACCGAAGAGTACAGGAAATGGCCCCTCCGCATTGATACTATCGTACATTCTCCACGGTCATATTCCCTACTACGACAAGTCGAGTCCGCATCCTGATCCAATTCTTCACGAGAAGCTACTCCAGTGCAATGGAGATCTACTCAAGTGTGATATCGACTTCTTGACCAACCACTTTTCCGCCTCTAGATTCTCTTACTCGACCCAAGCGCTCCCTGTCAATGTCCTTCTTGACACCCTGGTGAGGCCACTAGGAGAGACGGATGATGGAGAAAAGAAAACCTGCGTGACTTGGAGATACGAGCCTTCTCGAGCCGTTTCTCACGCAGTCTTCGGGCAAACGTACAAAGCTGGCGGGCAGTGGGTGGATAATCCTGTTCATGCGAGTTTGGATATTGGAACTCTCTCATATGCTGGAATGATCTCACTTCCGGGGTATGGTTACGACGACCACTATCAGATGCGCACGGGTCAAACTCTGCCAAATTTTCTCAGGCCGTCCAGACGCTGTGTAGCGGATTATTTTGCTACTTACCCAGGTCGAGTGGGTATTTCTGGCTCATTTTACAACGGAGAACTACTCTCGGGAGTCTCTCGTCGCGACAGCGGATTCTTTATTGCATCGCACAATATCCAATGCCGGAATTTGGTCCTCGCCTCTGGGATATTCAGCGAACTCATCGCTCCACGACCATTGTTATGCCCGTTGACCCGACTTGACAGCAAACAGATTGGTCGGTCCCGATATCCACTTCTGATTGTTGGGTCAGGATTTAGTGCAGCAGATGTCCTTATCTCAAGTTCCCCTAACCAGAGCATCCTTCACATCTACAAATGGGCACCATCAACGTCACCTTCACCGTTACGAGCGTGCCATCAACAAGCATACCCCGAATATGCAGCAGTGTACCGCCACATGAAACTCGCGGCCATTTCGTCAAGTAAAGGAGGCGACAAGTCTTTCAGATCTAGATACAGTGCAGCCAAGTTTGAGTTAAATCGTGATTGGCAATCGACGTACGAGGGACTTCCTAACACTGAGATCATAGGTGTTGAATCTGCCGATGACGATCTCTCTGCCACAGTCACTTTCCGGAAGGCAGGCATGAACGAGCTCCCCTTTCAGCGCCGAATTGGTGGTATAGCATACGTGGTCGGACGACGAGGATCACTGGAGTATCTGTCACCTGCACTGCTCCAGGAAGTGCTCCCCCAGAATAAAATCTCGAGTCAAACACCAAACGGCAGCATGATATCAGGCCAGACACTTCGCGAAAAAGCCAATGAAGACTTGGAACTGGCGCCACGAGTCTTCATAATTGGCAGCTTGACTGGCGACTCCTTGATCCGATTTTCTTATGGCGGATGTGCCTACGCGGCTGGGAAGATTATACCCAGTCCTAAAAATGATAAAAGCGCGCCCGCGAGTCCTAAGGGTGAAAAGAGCAACGGGGTTGTCAGGGCGTGTCTGAGCCGATATCAAACGCCAGTGTCGTCGCCAAGGATCCCAGCTATGAATGGTCTAGATGGTCATGAGTCCAGTCCTGTGGGCCTCAGTCTAAAGGGAGACACGGCCCTGGATAGACGGAAAGAGCCATAGTTTGGACCGTGTTCGATATGGGTTTGGACATATGACGGTACTTCTCTGTGCAGGTTACGGGTGGATTTCTGTGCTTATGTTTCGGCCCTGCCTTCCCGTTTCAGCAGACGATAGACCAAGAATAATACTAGATGATAGATCATGTCTGCCCAACTCGGACGCAGTTGTCGCTCTGTACTCGTAGCAGGCGAAACCCGTGAGCAAAGCGTTCGGAAAGCCAACTCCGGACTAGCAATGACGCAATGATTTCGAGTTCTCGAAACGTCAAACCTTTTCTAAACGGAATTTGGGAGCTTCTCTCTCGCCCTGCCGGCTCCTGACGATGATGACCAGCCAGACAAGACACTAAGATTCCGTTCTCAAAGGAAAGTAGTATGCAATGGAAGACACTCTGTCTTTGCACAGAACGCCAGGTACGACATCGAACGGGGTTACCATGCACCGCCGTGACCACCGCATCCATCATCTCCCGTCGGCATCAATCGACACGCCACAAAGCACAACAACCACCCATCCATGAATGTAACGGCAACTCAATCAACGCTTCACACACTCAACCATCCTACAACCCCAACGATGAATCATCCCTACGGTCTCTCGACCACCAAATCGAGACCGACTACGCGCGTCTCCGCGCAAACTACACCGCGCCCAAAGACCCAATCGTGCTCGCCCACGGCCTGATGGGCTTCGACGAACTGCACCTTGTGCCGGGAAACCTCGTGCCGGGGATCGCATACTGGCGCGGCATCAAGGAGGCCTTTCACGCGCGGGGCATCAAGTGCATCACGACCGCCGTGCCAACGACGGCCTCGATCCCCGAGCGCGCGGAGACACTGATGCAGCAGATCGCGAGTAAACTGCCCACTTGTACCGCCGCCGGCGGCGAGCCACTTCGGGACGTCAACATCGTCGCGCACAGCATGGGCGGTCTCGACGCGCGGTACATGATCTCACGCCTGTGCCCGTCCGAGTTCCGCGTGCGCAGCCTCACGACCATCGCGACTCCCCACCGCGGCTCCTCCGCGGCCGACATGCTGCTGCGCGACATCGGGCCCGACCTGCTGCCACACATCTACCGGCTGCTCGCGCGGCTGAAGATCGACTCCGGCGCCTTCGCGCAACTGACCCGACCGTACATGGATGAGAAGTTCAACACCACGGTCCCGAACCACCCGGACGTGCGGTACTTTTCGTACGGCGCGAGCGCTATGCCGCATCTGTTCTCGGTGTTTCGGATCTCGCATGACCTCGTGCAGGTGTTGGAGGGCGAGAATGATGGGCTTGTGTCGGTGAGGAGCTCGAAGTGGGGCACGTATAAGGGTACGTTGATGGGCGTGACGCACCTGGATCAGATCAATTGGACGAATCGTATCAAGGTCGCGGCGGGGAGGCTGGGGATTGTGGAGGAGAGGTTCAATGCAAGGGCTTTCTATCTTGATGTTGCGAAGGGGTTGGCGAAGGAAGGCTTTTGAGAGAGAGAGGCGTTACGAGGGAAGTACTTGATACTAGGTGCAGGCTTGGATGCATATCAGCGTTAGGTGTTTGGGACATGGTCCTGGAGTCTACACATGCGAGTGTCTTAGAGACAGGAGGAAGGGCGTCTTCTCTTCTGAATTGACATTGTATCATAAGCATTCCCTGCTCTGTACTGTATACGTTCACAACCAACTCGATTCCGCCCTTGCGCCAGTCTAGGTGTTTCCGCTTGCATGCCTACCAACCTTCAAGACCGCACTGACTCTAGAACCCAGCTCACACACGCCTCTAGAGGAGCCTCCTCTCTTGGGGTCCGCCATCAGTCCTCTGAGGAGATCTTGTCTGGCACTTCAGGGTGCGGCGATGATACGGCCTTGATCAAATCATCCACCACTTTGGTGCCTGACTTCTTGCCCGCGGCCTCGATCTCCTTGACCTTGGAATCTGCATCCTTGCTCGCATCGTCCTCGGCCTTTTTGTTGCCGCTTGTTTGCTGGAATACTCATCAGTATTTGGCAGATTGTCTCGCGGTCGAGGGACGTACCTCTGACTCAAACTTCTTGAATTCTTCCTCTTTCTTCTTTCGGTACTCCTCGATCTCTTTCTGGGCTTCTGATTTGGCGTCCTTTACTCTCTTCGTCCGGTCTGGAAATAATGTGTTAGGATTTCCGTTTGAGGCTGCTCAAGTGCATGGGAGCCATACATTCTCTGGCTATATTCGTGTTAGCCTGGCCTTTGAAGCGAGGGGATGAGTATACCTTTCTGGACGATCTTTTGTGCCTCCTTCTCTGCCTGCGATATTCTCAATATTATTCCTTGAGCGGTACTTGTCTCAGACTTACATCAAGCAGCGTCTGTATGCCGGCGGAGTTTTGGGCAGACTGGGACTGAGATCAGCTTCGAGATTGGTAGGTAACGCTGGGCATAGTACGAACCATGGTCGCAGTTGAGTACTTGCTTAACTAGGGAGATAGAGAGTACAAAGGAAAAGAGTAAGCGAGAGGAGAAACAGGTGGGATGTGTTCAAAGATCTATTCTGATCAGGTAGCAACGTATTTCATGCAACGAGTTTGAGGTGTTTCCTCAATGATGCAGTTGCGCCGAGCTCGAGACGCTGCGGAGCTGCTCTTGGACTGGCAGCTGCTTCTCTCCAATTCTTGCCCGCTTAAACATTTATTTCTGTCCTTCACGCATCTTCCAACCAACCTCAACCGACATGTCTGCGGCGTCCAAAGCAACCCTCCTAAGCACGGTACTGGCCACCGGTGGCATTGTAGCCTTTGTACATTGGGCCCAAACTGCTGAGAAGGCCGTATGTGCACACTTTTGCCCCCTTGCATTCCGATCGAATGTGCAGTCGTACTAATTGGTTCTCTAAATTCTAGGCAATGCATGCTGGTGTGGTTCGAGATATGGAACAGCAACGGATCAAGCGAGAGAGACAGGCCGACTTCGACATGCAACGGCAGCTCGAGGAGGAATACAAAAAGAACCAGACCGTACGCGACAGTACTGCTGATACTTGAAGCTGTGTCCTTCACCATACCTGATACATATCTCTATCGGAGACTCAGATGTACATCTACTCCAGCTCTCAACTCTGCCCAGCCACCGAGGATTCCTGCAGCTGGGACTTGCTATTTGGTCCAGACTAGCCTCCAGCCCCAAAACACTGAGGGACGAGGCAGCGAAGAAGGCCTGTCAGTACTTCATGTCGCGTGGAAGTCGATCTTGGCCTCGAGGTCAGCTCATGCATGGACGAGCTTGCTGTAGAGCACAGCCACCTCGATCCATGACCCTCACATAGGCGATATCGCACAACACACCGTCCGACCTCCATGGAATGGGACTCTGAACACTCGAGTGAGTTCGGTTATCAGATGAAGGGAAACAGGGCAGAAGATAGCAGCGTAGGAGCGACCATTGTCACGCACGCGTGCCCTCAATCCAGTTGCACCCAGTGAGCTACTGTCACTTCATCTGTCCTCACTTCATGTTCATTCGCTCTATCTTTCTTCACTTCAATTTCTCCACTCCTTCTAGGTGCGCTGATTCTCTGTCCTCACAAGATTGAAAACTTTCTTGCTCTTTCTCGTCCCCCTTGGCCCTCGCTTCTCTGCGGTCACCTCAATCTTCGTCCGAAGTCATCAATACTTGAAACCCATCATGTCAAGCGATCTGTATGTCGATCCTGGCGAGTGAGTTATATCCCAGTAACCACTGATCCTGAGCTAACCGCACGTCAGATTTGCCTCATCTCCTGTAATTGAGGTGCAGGTCCATGAGGGATTTGGAGAACGTAGCTTCTCTAAGACGTTCTTTCTGCATGTGTCACTCGCGAAGCTCGGGGCACACACCTTCACATCCAACGGCACGAATATCTTTCCAGGAGATAGAAAATTTGTTTCTGTTAGGGCGCCAATATCAGCATTCCAAAACTTCGTTCGCTGGCTATACGGCTCAGAACTTGGTGCTTCTGCGGCCAGAACAGTTCCGGCCCTATGGCAGTTCTCGAAAGACTCCTATATCCCGTTCGCTAACTATTTGCTCGAGTGGTGTCACGAATATTGCCGTACAGGGGAGGACCAGTTACGCCTCCTACAATTGTGCATTGCCCAAGAAGTCTGTCTTCAGAGTCTTCTTCCTAAATACTTGCTCGAAAACTTGGCATTTCAAATAGCCTCAAAAGGATGGCTCAAAGTCATCAGGGCATCTGCTGGGGAATGGGAGCGCTTCGTCAATATGCGTGGTGATGAGCGTATCTCTCGCAGGAAAGAGCAATACATGTTGAGGCTCATGAAGAAGATAGAAAGCGCCGACCAAGAACAAATGGAGGGCGAGCTGAAAGACCCGGCAAGGTCGAAAGGAAAGTGGCACATCCACGGCATACCAGCAGACGTTGAGCCTTGCGAGACGTGCACCGCTGATTAAAGAGTTGGAAGTGCTGGTTGTCAAGCCGGAATAGACTTGAAATTGCCAGCGTTCATCACCACCAGAGAAGCGCACGAGACATACAAGCAGCTGGAGCCAGCAACAATTTGAGGCATTTGGACGTTACTATTCGATAACTGGGGCAATGTGCAACATGAGAGCTGGGACACCATAGCCATACCATGGCTGCTTGACATCGTCGGTAGCAGGAACATCATGTGCAGCAGCAAGTCATCACTTTCTTGAGGAAGCTGTGTTTTTCGTGGTGGAACAAACATTAAGCTAGAACTTTTCACGGAGGAAGCTGTTAAGGCAGCAACAGAGCCACAAAGTGCTTCACAAAACAGCCGAACATTGACATCCCCGAAATATGAGCGTTTAAAGAAATTCAATTTCAGTCATTCGACTATGACATAACATCGTCGCTGTTCTGGACCATAAGCAAACGTACGCTGACGTGGGAATCTACTAGGAGAACATTATACCACGTCGGGGCCAAGCTTTCAAGCACGCACCCTACCGTTATACACGACGTTAGTACAATATCCGGAGACATGTAGATGGAAAAAAAAAATCTCAAATCCTCAGCGCTTTGTCTTTCCGACATACATACAAACATACATGGAGGTAGCTATCTAATGCCCAATCCCGCCCGCGACCCAATTGTTCCAATCTGCATCGCCCGGGCGCGGAAACATGCCTCGCTCATCTTGGCCCTGCTGGGCATTTTGAGGCTGTGGAGCTTGACCTTGCTGAGGCTGTGGGGCCTGGTTCTGATTCTGGTTCGCCTGCGCCAGACGTCTCTCTTCCTCGACGACACGCTGGCGCGCCTGGCGCGCATAGACCAACAGTGCCAACGCGCCCGCGAGGGCGATGATGATCAGAGACTCGACGAAGCCGTCATCGAACTCGTCCCAGTCATCTCCGTAGACGTCACCCTCGACGGTCCCAGCGCCAGCGCCGCCTCGCTGACCGTTTGAACCTGAACCGTACTCATCCTGCCCGTTGTTATAACCCAACAGCTCATCTTCGGCGTTGTTCTCGCGTGCGAATGCCTCGGCCTCGCGCGCGTCCATCTCCTCCGCGGCGTCGAGGAAGCGGTTGACCCATTCGGCCCAGCCGCGCCAGCGTTTATTCTTCCCACCTGCGCCGTCGCTATCGTCGTCTTCCCTGATGCCATTGACTTTGCCGCCGCTCACGCCGTTCCACCAACTCCTCAATCTTAGCTTCGCAAGCGCGAGTTTCACGGGCAGGTACGCTTCCTTGTTCATCTCCAGCGCGAGGTCGTAGTACCGTTTGGCCATATGGAAATCCTGCGTAACGGATCCGATGCCGTTCTCGTGCATCCAACCTAGATTCCAGAGTGCTTGGGCGCTGTGGTAGGATTCGGCCGCTGTGGTGTAGCATGTTGCGGCCTTTTCGAGGTCCGACTGGGTTTCATTCGTGTCGGGGGTAGGGAGGAGCGATTCTTGGGATGCAGGGGTGACAGGTTTCGAGACCGGAGAAGATGACAAAGATGATGAGGCGGATAGATAGTAATCGCCCATTTTGACCAACGAGTCGACGTTGGCCTGTTTCGCGGAGCGGGTGAAATATGCCAGTGCGAGTTCACGGTCGTTGAGGAGGTTGGATTTCTTGGTAACATGCGAATTGGGCTTCGGCGAGGAAAGTAATGGGATGCCGCCTAAGTCTATAGGGAGGGAGATGACCGACGTCTTACGGTCCAGGAGGTATGCCACATTGGCTTGCGCGTTCTCGTAGCCTTGTTCAGCAGCCATGATGGAGGCAATGAAAGCTCGTTCAAAATCGCCTCGGTCATAGGCAGAATTCGCTTCGACGAAGGACGAGTGCAGAATTTCTGCTCGCTCCGACACAACTTTATAGTAGGCGGCGGCGAGACCGCAGTTTCGTTCTCGGCCCACGCCTTGATTGGTGAGCTCTGCGAGGTAGTAGAATGATTCCATGACGCCCGCTCCAGCAGCGAGTTCAAAGTAGCGACCGGCGGTGTCGATATCACCTTGGTCGAGAAAGAGGACGCCCAGAGCGGATTGAGCTATCGGGAGAGACTGCTCCGCAGCGGCTTTCAGGTACGTTCCTGCTCGCACGCCGTCTTGTGGCACTCCCAGGCCGTCGCGATATATCAAGCCCATATGGTACTGCGCAAAGGAATCACCTTGTGCGATGCCACGTTTGAACCAGACTTGAGCTTTTTCGAAGTTCTGCTCCATGCCTTCACCCCGAAGCGACATGCGCCCAAGATACGCCGCCGCCTTGCCGGCCACACGTTCAATATTCTTAGGAGCCTTCGGCGAGACCTTACCATCCTTGGTCCAGTAGGCACGGGCAACCTTCATGAATTGTCTTTGGGCTTTACGGAAATTCTTCTTGTACCCGCGAGGGGCTTCGTAGTAGTGCTTTCCTAGAGTTAGAACTGCGTTGTAGTCGCCCTGGCGCTCCTTGGTGTCCAGGTAATCGAGAATGTCGTCGATCTGCGCGGTGGTGACACCATCTCGAGGAGCGTTCGGACCAGACGAGCTGACACTTGCTCCTTCACCATAGATGCCTCCATCGACTTCGACCCAACGGTACGCATTGCGGACGTATGAATGGCCTCCAGGAGGACCAGAAAGCCAGTAATCCATCGCTTTGTCTGCCACTCTCTTGTAGTAACTGACAGCTTTGTCGCAATCTCGCGGGCAGCCTATGCCTGCATGATATCGAAACGCCAGAGTCATTTCCGACTTCACGTTGTCCTGTTCAGCCGCGAAAGTGTGGTACAATAAGGCCTTTGCTTGATCTCTTTCCACACCACCTACACCGGTGGCATACATCAACCCCAACATGTGTTGTGCTGTGGCATTGCCATCTAAGTCTGCCAGTCTACCGTACCAGTATTTCGCGGCCTCGAAGTTGCGTGGGTGAGAGAAATTGCCATGGAAATTCATCTCCGCAAGTAGAAAAATGGCATCCGGGTCGTCATACGTGGTCGTCCCCTTCAGTATGTCGACACCTTTCTTCAGGTCTCCGCTGATCTTAGGTCCATCCCGGTCATCTCTCGTAGGTGTGTTCATGAACAGGGCACGAAAGACGACCCTTGTGTAGTACCATATTGTCGCAGGTATGCCCGTGGGCTGTGCGGTAGTCACACTGTCCTTGAACGTTGGTTCAAAGTCCCTCAACACCGACCATACATCGTGAACAATCTTGTTTCCGCCCTCCGTCCAATATTGCTCCTTCTGCTGTTCATCTGGAGTGGGTGGAAGTTGTGGATCGAAGATTTCAGTACGTGCAGTGGCAGACGTCTTATGGTTCGAAAGGATAATGGCGAGGGCGACGAATAGAGCTATGCATGCGGTCAGTTACAGCGGCGCATCAACAGAACAAACTTACAAAGCAGGAGTGTGGAGACTGAGATCAGTCTCCTAGCCATGGTGGCAGATAGATAGTCGAGGTTACCGTATAAGCATCGTTCTGTGTTTAGAGAGAGAATTTAACAGTTGAGGAGTTCAGGCTACCCTTCAAGCTCGAGTGGAGAAAATGGTGGGTGAAGATCCAAACGTACTTTTTGAAGACAATCTGTCGCGAAGACACGAGGATGCAGAATGACGCGCATCGCAGCCTTACAACGCCAGCCTTGCGTACGGGATACGAGGGATGTTTGCTAGTATTATTCAGTCTTTTGAATCGATTCATGATCTCATTAAGGGCTATCTATTGTTATGCTCATCATTTTACATCTGTTGAGCTCCACTCTGATCACAGTTTCAGTCACCTGAAGAAACTAATAATAGCCATTGGGCATCGTTTCTCTTCTCTTCGTGAGCAACGTTCTCTTGCCAATTCCACTCTCTTGTGAGACCTGCTTGGATCCTCGAGAACTCATCCGCCGACCGGTATTCTTGAGTTCGGGCTTGCGCTTATTGTTCTTTCTCGTGCTCGCAATATAGTCGCTATCACTCTCGTTGTCCGGTTCCTTGACTGGACTTTCGATCGGACTGGACGGATCACTCGAAAAAGTGAGATCAACAATGTGCGACGCTGGAGGAATTTGGGACAGCCGGACTCCTTCTTGACTTTGGGACTGCTTGATTTCATACTGGCTTGAAGATGGGAGCTCAGGACTGCTTGGCGGACTGAAATTTTTCTTTTTCCTCGATGTAGTGTTGCTAACCGACTTTCTAGCAGGTACTGGGGAAGATGCCTTGCCACGCTTGTTGGACCGTCTGCTATTCTTGCGGTTCGAGAGAAGATCAGTCAATGATGGCAAGTCACTATCGCCATCTAGGCCACTATCACGGTACGAAGAGTCGTTGCCATCGTACCCAGGTACGTCTAAAAAAGAATTCTGCTGTTCAGAAGATTCGTCATTGTCTGGATTCACAACGGACGAAGGCAAGCCTTCAGAGATTGGCTGCGATGGAGCGGGCGGGGCATCCGATTCCATAACCTGGGAAGATCCTGGCGCGTCGAAGATCTCACTCCTGCTTTCTGAATGGATTTGGTCGTCTGGTGGTTCACCATTGAGATGATCAGGCTCGGGAGCATCAGCCTCCCTTCCAGGCTCACCTTGCTCGGAGGCAGTGAAAGACAGAGTAAGCACTGGAATGGGTGATAGCTTTTGGGCATCTTGATGAGAACTGCTATTGGTGGTACGAGGTGCTGTGGAACTAATATCGATCTGAGAGATATGTGGATAATCGACGGTTGTAATGGTTGGCATGTAAGGCGATGATGTTGCTGGCACTGAATCGGCGCCGACTGGTTCGACAATACCATTGGCATCGCCAGTGGAATCAAAGTCACCTTCTATATCTGAAGAAACTTGCTGTTCAGAAGATGTGATGATAACGCGAGGTGATCTCCTCCGAAATCTATGAGAATAGTCGGTCGCAGAATGGTCTTGAGCGACATCTTCGGTCTCGTCGGGGGCCTGGCTCGCCATCGGTTGCAGCATTTGCTCGTTCAGCCTGGTCTCGAGGTCTGCGTCCTTGTCGATATGATGTGGGTTTTCACTGCGCGGTTCAATCGAGGCGGCCACTTCCAAATTTTCAATCAATTGGCGTTCGATACCTCGTTCTCCTGATTCTGGAACCAGGTCAACATCGTCATGGCTCGATGATACTGGCGCTTCGCCGCCTCTAAGGCCGCTAATGGCACTGGCGCCACTGCTTTCTGGCACTTGAACCGACGAAGGCTTGACAAGTTTGGGCTGAATCATATTTGAGAACAAAACCTCTCGGATTCCGTCATCTTCTTCATCTGCATAATCTTCGAGCTCGAACTTGCCAACGATTTTCTCGCCGGTCTCTGCGTCGAGTCTGTTGCTGGAGTTTAGGTAGCCTTGTGCTAACTGCAGATGAACAGTGCCGTCTTGGTCAACCTGTGACACCTGTCCAACTCTGTAAGACGAGATCGTGGGTTGGTAGTTTGTCGAGGCATCAACATGTAATTCTTGATACGCAATGGTTGCACCAGGAAACAGGGCAGCCTGCTCAAGAGCCTGAAGCATTTCGAGTTCTGTATCGCTGGGCAAGGTATCTGCATCTGTCTGGGCGTTTGGTGATGTTCGTGTGCCATTTGTGCGAGTCGGAATATCATCGTAATTTAGGGTTGGCACGTCTGGGGCATAGTCTCTGGCATCATCCTGCTGCGGATAAGACATATCTTCATAGTATTGGCTTTGATCGCGCATCTTTCGTTTGTTCTTATATGGCTTAGTCCATCCCTGCTGAAACGGAAATGGAGGTGGAGGCAGAATGCCACCAGGCTCCTCGCATTCAACCGCTGAAATGATCAACTTGGTTTTCCAGTAATCGTCGTCATACTGCTGTGCAGGTTCTGTAGATGCTGATGCTGCAGGGACAACAGGGGCTTGATGTTCTTTTGGTTGTTTCGGCTGGCGAATGTTGAGCGACAATTTCTCTCTGAGTTTCTGCCCTTCTTCAGCAGTTTTGGGCACTCTCAATCCCAAAGAACCAAAAACGAGGCGGCGGGTGCTAGCGACATCCAATCGAAGCCTCTTAGGAGTAGGTTCCATTTCAGGCTGCGCGTCATTCTGAGTAGTCAATGGGATTTGAGTTGCAGCAGACGCTCGTTCTGCTATAGTCTCATTTACCGAATCTGCTCCTCTATTGACTAGAGGATAAAGATTTTCCTTGTCCAACTCATCTACAGCTAGGTCAGCTGGTACCGATACTTCCTTAAGCATTCGGTTAATGGGTTCATTCACTCCACCCTCTTGATCTTCCTGTGCCAGACTTCCTTGGCGGGTTTGTCGCGGGGCCTCAGCACTTGCTTGGTCTTGTGCCGCCTCATACTCTGCCAGTGCCTGCAAATTTGCATCAGGGGCTAACAGACCTTGTGACTTAAGCGCGTCCAGTCTCTTCCGGCGCCTTACCCGATCGTTATTCGAGCGTGTTCTTTTGGTGCCTTGGAAGGGAATGCCTCCTTGAGATTTAACAGGGCCAACTTCGACTTTGGATGGGAGTTGAACAGCTGTAGCTTCGGTAGCTTTTGTTAGACTTTTCCTTTTCTGTTGTGGAATCTCCACCTCATATTCAGAATCAGAACCAGAAGAGCTTGTAGAATTTGTATCACTATCGTCATCCGAATCAGGATCAGATCCAGAACTGGAGGTGGTCTCACTGACCTCGTCGTAGTCACTTTCAGATCCAGAAGATGACGTTTCATCTTCATTGGCAGGCTGAGCAGGACTTCTGATCATGTTCAAAGCTCGTTGTTTTGCTCGCTGCATAGAACTGTCTTCCGTTGTGTCATCAACGTCGGACTCGGAAGATGATGTCTCTGAGTCGGAGGTAATATCAGAATCATCAGAATCGTCGTCGTCATCATCCACGATATTCTTTGCCCGCTTCTCCTTTTCCCGACTTGATATCTCTTCGAGAAGACTGTCGGAGCCATCATCTGACTGGGACTCTGCGCCTGAATCTGCATCGTCATTGAATACACTATTGGTTGTACCGTTGAGGGGGAGCGAAGAGTTTCCAACTGCGATAGAGAAACCTTCGAATGATTGTTCTTCTTCGCTTTCTTCGTCTTCTTCGATCGGACGTTTTCTCTTCAGTTGACGTTCAAGAACATTACTTGCGATGGCCAGGTTAGAAGCCTCTTCAACTTCTGCGGCGTCTTCAAGCAATTGCTTGATCTCCGAGGATAGATCTTCGGTTCCATCATCGGGTTCAAGATCATCTTCCGAATCTGCGTCCGCATCGTCGAAATTATCGCTGACACGAACTTGTTTGAGAGATGTCCCGGCTTTTATATCACCCCCGTCGATATAATCATCGTCGTCATCATCATCATCGCTTTCCTCAACATTGCCAGCGAAGCGTACGAGAGCGCTTTTGTGATCGTTATTCGCGTGGTCGGGGGGTAAGATGCACTTAACATCCTCTTCGGTTTCGAGGATACTCTCATCTTCCGTCAAAAGCCTCCTCTTCTTTCTTGGTGGAATGATGATGCCTGGCCGCGAAATCTTCCTCAACCACTGTTTTCCAAATGGCACCCCATCAATCAGGTGTCGGCCGTCTCCTGTGATCTGATGCCGTCCGCCAAGTCTCCTAACTCTTAAATCTTCGTTGCTCAATGCTCTGATCACAACCTCGTCGTCTTCCCTCAGTACGGACTCAATAGACTGAAAGTGCAGGCATTCATAGGTCAATTGTTGGTCAGCAGTGGCAGCAACGTCCACAACGTAGTCCTCAAGTCCCCATTCGCCATCCGAAGATTCCAAAGGAACCAGGTCATTGATATCTGAGAGGAGGTCTGCGATTGTGGCAGAGGAAGACTTTGTACGTGAGGAGGGGCCAGTGCCTGTGGTGTAAACGATTGTGACGGGAGGAAGAGCGTGTCTCTGAACGAGAAGTTGAAGTCGCATTGCTAAGCCGATGTTAGTGCAAAGTGCACCTTCGACAAGGATGTAGCTTCAAAGTAATAGTCAAGCAGAGAATTTCATGTAGCGTAACTGGGACAGTTGAGATGTCCGCGCTCGACTCTCAAATTGTGATAGACAAATGAAAGTTGCGGAAAAGCTGCAACTCCGCCAAGAAACCAAAATGTCTGGGGCAGCAGCCTCGCCGCGTCGCGCTTGCCCCTCCGCGACAAGGCTGGATTCATTTGTCACTTGGATTTGAGGAGATACTGGTGACAAGTTCAGCGTCAATTCCTTGAACACTCTAATCTAATGTTATGATTTTCTGGGGTGCTATGAAAACCTGGTGTTCGTCTAATTTTATTAGTCCAACAGGCTGTACCACGTACATCCCATACATATAACGCTCTGCAAATGTCCCATATCGTCACATCTCCTTTGCGCCTGTTTTATACAGAATGAAATCTCTTTTCATCAAACGCTAATTGGAACATTAATGCATCAGCAAAGCAATCTCGAATCATGAGCTTATCGGGCTCCCAAAGGTATATCTCATCGGTGGTGATTCGGGTGGCGTAGGTGCAACCTCTTTGAAGGATATCTGAACGCTCATCCCGGCGAATTTGCTTTCCATGTCGGCCAGTCTGCGTTCCAGTTCTAGGATTCTGGACTCCATGGCGTCGACATTTCTCATTTCTCTAACCACGGCCACCGCGATCGCCGTGGCGTCATAGTCTGCTTGGGATTTCACGGCTGGGGGAGCGGCCCCCTCTGCAGCTCGGGCTTGTGCAGACGCTAGAACTTCGGAGGTCTTCTTTCTGGGAATAGCAGGACGAGACGTTGGTGCAAGAGTCGTTGCCGGCACAGGTGAAGGCGCAGGAGGTGCAACAGCGACCGGAGCAGTGACCGGAGCAGCGACTGAAGCTGGAACGTATGTGTTGACGGGTTTGTTGCCATCGATATCGGCAATAAACTTCATGCACTCCTTTCTCACGTCGTACCCGAAGAAAAATTGACAGATTGGAGGGCTATGAGGCATGGATCCTGTTGGTGGGAGAGGTCCGGAATAGTATTTTCTAATTTCGGCTTCCTGCTTGGCATAGTTGGCAGCGGCTTGAGGTCCTGGCACGACAGGATCTGTCAGAATCTGGGTGGCCGACACTCGAGGCAGGCGGAAGGCTTCGAATTGGGCAAGTCGTTGCAGCAGCTTCTCTGATGCGGGAGTGGAAGTATCGCCGGTTGCAGTCACATCAGCCAGGAAGAGCTCAAGGGCGGCAGCATCCTCAATGGACGAGGAAACACCTTGTGCGTGCGTCAAAAGCATAGGATGGCAGGCGTCGCCGATTAAGACAGCCTTGCCCTTGGTCATCTTGTTCAACGGGTCACGCTTCATCTGTGTGTAGACCTTGACCTCAGGTGACTTTAAGAACATCTTTTTCACGGCAGGGTGGAATCCATCGAGAACCTTCTCCAAGTCTTCGTGAGTGGCCGGGAAGTTCCAATCTTCGATGACAGCGTCTTCTTCACTGGTCGCATGCTGTCCGAGTTTGCGGTGAACAGCCAGGACGTTGAGAATCTCGTTGTTCCTGCAGGGATAAGTGACGGCCATGACACCCTTGGCTGGGAGAGCAGGAGCCCAGAACCCAGGCGGTTGGTTCTCGAAAAGGAACTTGGTCTCTTCATCGGCCAAAATATCCTTCATTGGGATTAGGCATCGATATGCTGTCTGACCACTTCGCTTCATGGGTACTTCTTTTCCTGTGACTTTGGCGTTCAGGCGATCCTATTTGTTGTTAGTCTATCTGCCACGGCGATGACCCATCTGGACAAAGTTACTGACATGTTGACCGTCAGCAATCACAACCAAGTCCTTCTGGACTTTGGTTCCATCCTTCAAAAAGACAAAGCCAGTTTCGGGGTCAACGTCCATGACCTGGTTGCCGAGTCTGATAACAGCGCCGGCTTCTTCGGCTTGCTCTCTAAGCCGACGGTGCATGTCTACTCGGTGGTAGAAGAACCATTTGTTGCCATAAAGTTCGGCAACGTTTGAAAAGTTCAAGGTTGGTGCCATCGGTTCCAGAGTGTCACCTTTTGGTCGACGAACCTGACTTAATGTGAGCGAGCCAAGCTACAGGTGGAGAGGTGGACGGAATCGGCGCAACGAAGGTATTGTGAGACTTACCTGGATATTCTCAATACCGCCAGCCTTGACTGAGTCGAAACCCCAGTGCTCCAAAACTCGGGTGCCATTGGGAGGTATTGAGACGGCGGCTCCATTTTCATTCCTGAATTGAGAGCGCTCAAAGACCTAGAAAGCAATAAACAATGTCAGTGGGCGACTTATATTATGAAACAAACAGCTTTGACAATGTTTTTTTCCAGCATCGAGACAGAATACGTGGATCAGACTAACCTCGACGTCGTGTCCAACTTTTCTCAGGGCGATGGCGGCGGCAAGACCAGCGACACCAGCACCACAAATGCCAACCTGGAGAACGGCCATGGTTAAATTCTCGTGAGTGTATGAGCGAAAGGCTTAGTCGGAGAACTTGCTGATGGAAAATTGAACGAAGGACTGATCAGGATGGGACTTTTAAAAGAACTTCTCAAGAGTTGCCAACCCCTAGGGAAGAACAAAAGCAGGGTACCCGGATTAGAGTACTTATTCTAATCTTATCCCATACGAGAGTCTCAGCGGCCTGATTTGTTACCATGGCTCAGGAGAATCGAGACCCGGCCAAGATAAGCTGTCTCTCCTGGTTAGGGTCTTGACTTCTTGTCTGTTACGAGATGGTGTGGACAGGGCGCGGCGCAATATGCAAACGCCATTTCGGAATTCCATTTGACCCCTGGGCCACTGCCGTCAGCTATTTGGTTCTAGCCCGAACCTTGCCCTGAGGCTCAAGACTTCCACTCGGCCACAGTCAGCGTCTGACAATGAGGCCAGCGATTCATTTCAGAAAACACAAGGACAGACCACACACGTTCAGAAGCGACAGTGGAGATGCTCGTACGCCACATCAACATTTAGCGCCCCTGGACATGCCCCAGTCTCGGTGCCAGTCACTGGTCCAGATCTCCAGGCCCTAAAATCCAAGCGAGACCACACGCCCGGACCTAAGAGAATCTGGGGGGGCTTCTTAGGGCGTAGGCACCGCGTAATCTTCCGAACAGGATATGCCACGGCTTACTGGGCATGCATTTAGGCATTCCTAACGCTTCGAGCAGCATAGTCTTCTGAAACATGCGCCTGGTCTCCCGTCTTGGTAACGGATACGTCCTGCGAGTCTTGGATAAGCTGCACTGCGCAAGGCATACCTTAGCAAGAAACAGAGAATGTGATCAGTCAAAAAGGCCCAGAACTTCGGATGGCCTCGATGGTCAAAGCCACGAAGCTCAATCTCCACGTGGTTTCTCAACATGGGCTGATGTGCACGTTCCTGGAAACGGGCTCCTCCTCGATCGGGAACCATGGCCAATTTAAAGGAAGCCTACCGAATGCTTAAACTTCCGGCGCCAGTGTAGTGGCGGCCAGCCTAATGAGCCCCCTATCCCCTGTCAGCCATGCAGTGATTCCAAAGACCACGGCGTTCGAAGGGCAAATCGTGCCTGGGAATACGTACCAGCACCGGATAATCGCAAAGGGTAATCGCAAAGACATCAACACTTTCCTTGTCCGACAATTAGATTTCTCGCGCGCTCCCGAACTAGGTTTCATCGGAGGACTCTTTTGGCTTTGGAAGATGCTAGATGCTGATGCCAGCAACATTTTAAGGCCAACGTTGCACCCGGCGATGCCTACCGATACCTGTAGATGTACTTGCACCACCACTAATTGCACTATCAGACGTGCCTAAATGTTTAAAAGCCCCTAGGGCTGCAGCAGTGGGTGCGATAAATGATAGGACTCCCTGTCTAGCCCGCCGAGAGCCTGGAAACCGACAGCCGATGGTTCACAGTTACAATTCCTCGTAGATAGATACGGATACCACCACCTCACCATGTACGAGTACTGGTGCCCCCATCCTCCAGTAAGCGAATTTCAGCATTAAGATCAACTCGCCATCCTACAAGTACATCCTTCCTTCTTTTCCCTCGTTCGAGAACGAACTTTCCCGCTTAGAGCAACCCGTCGCAATCCTGTCACACAACTAGTAAACGAACGAGAACGAGGCTCGTGCCGTATTGAAAATAGTCTCAAATGCCCAAGGAGCTTCCCTCACACATTGCAGCGCACCACTGGTATCCTTCTCCAACATCTCTTTATTAGTAGTATTCACTGTCTCCGAACTTCATCCTTTACCTTCCTCGGTGCTCAGGATGTGGCGGCGCGACTCCTCTTCGCTCCTCCAACAAGCCCCGCACCAAGCTTGTCGTCGTCCTATTCGAATTCGGATGGAATCAACTCCTCTCCAACGTCATGATGTGGGGGATGTAAGGTGAGTGCCGACGGCTTTAGGGGAATAAATGTAAGTGCTGGGGTCGCTGTAAGAAGCCATGGAAAATTGTTGCGTTTGATATCTACCGACGATCAACTTTCAAATACTAAAATAGCTTTGTCCGTCGCCCATTACTGCTCAAGGGCAACCACCATCAAATATGGCGCCCAAGACACTGAGTGAATTGAAGCGCAAAGATCTCTTCCAGACGAAGGGTTACATTAATGAGGACTGGGTGGACGCCGCCTCCGGGAAGACGTTCGACGTCTATGATCCCGCCACCCTCGACAAGATTGCCACTTTGCCTGAAATGGGCGCCGCTGATACCGACAAGGCCATCAAAGCAGCTCATGACGCGTTTAAGACATTCAAGAAAACAACTCCTCGGCAGCGAGCAAGATGGCTGAGAAAATGGAGTGATCTTTGCCTCGAGCATGCCGATGATCTTGCTCTGATCCTGACTCTGGAGAATGGCAAGACTCTGACTGAAGCAAAAGGAGAAGTCACCTATGCCGCGTCGTTCCTCGAATGGTTTGCCGGTGAAGCAGAGAGAGTTCACGGCGAAGTGGTTCCAGTCGCCAACCTCAACCAAAGGATCTTGACCTTCAAGCAACCCATCGGTGTTGCCGCGTGCCTCGCCCCTTGGAATTTCCCCATTGCCATGATCACGAGAAAAGTCGGAGCAGCACTGGCAGCTGGGTGTACCACAGTCTGGAAGCCAGCCGGAGAGACGCCATTGAGCTCACTCGCTCAGGCTGTCCTTGCGCGCGAAGCAGGTTTTCCAAAGGGGAGTATCAACGTCATCACCACTCTGAATCTTGTGAACGAAGTTGGCGAAGCTCTATGTAAGAGCAAGGAGGTCAGAAAATTGAGCTTCACCGGCAGCACTCGAGTTGGAAAGCTCCTTGCCAGACAGTGCAGCGACAGCCTGAAAAAGTTGTCCCTCGAATTAGGTGGCAACAGCCCATTCATCGTGTTTGACGACGCCAAAATCGAGACAGCTGTGGAGGCTTGCATATTGGCCAAGTTCCGCAACTCGGGCCAGACCTGCGTCACCGCCAATCGCATCTTTGTGCAGAAAGGCATATATGACAAGTTTTCTGAGGCTCTGACGGCTAAGATCAAGACTCTCAAGGTCGGTCCAGGAACTGAAGATGGTGTATTTGTGGGGCCTTTGACCCATGAACGAGCAGTTGAGAAGGCCTTGACCCACATCAATGGTAAGGGAATCAGATATTGAGCGTATATTTGTGAAGACTAATCTGTGCACAGATGCAAAGAAACATGGCGGCCAAGTCGTGCTCGGAGGCGAGCCCCTCAAGGACTTCAAGGGCTATTTCCTGCAGCCAACCATCATCAAAGGGATGAAGCGAGAAATGATCACCACTCGAGAAGAAACATTCGCTCCCGTCGTCGGGTTGTACGAGTTTGACACGGAAGAGGAAGCCGTTGACATGGCCAATGACTGCGATGTCGGTCTAGGGAGCTTTATCATCACCGAGAGCATTCCACGAGCCTGGCGAGTTACCGAAGCCCTCGAGGTCGGCATGGTAGGCGTGAATCTGGGACTGCTGAGTGCTTGCGAAAGCCCCTTTGGTGGTGTCAAGGAGAGCGGATATGGTCGTGAGGGAGGCCGTCAAGGAATCGAGGAGTACTTGAGTGTGAAGTCGATGCTCATCAACGTCGCGAATTAGGTATTTGTATTGTCAGAATAAATCGCTTTGTTTCAAGCACGACGAGTGTCACGTAGATAACCTCAATCCGTTCGCCCCCTTTTTTTGTTTCATCCCATCCTGCTCACTCTTCTTTTTTCCCTTCCCCTACCCCTACCTTCCCTTTCTTCGCCGCACTCCCTTTCAACTCCTCATAAAACAACATCCCATACCTCACCAGAAGCATGACGCCAATCGCGCGATTCCGCGTCTCCGGCGCCTCCCTACCCTCGTTGACAAAATACCAAACATCCACCGCGATCCCCACCCCTAACTGGATGCTCCCCGTCGTCGGCAATATACGTCGGAGACCCTGCACGCCACCGAAATACGCATACATGAGGAAATGATGCACGCAGTTCCAGAACGCAAATACCTGCCACCCGCTCGCATTGAGAACCCGGAAGTACGTGAAGAACGGCGTGGTCAGGTGGTGGAACGCCATGTGTGGGCCGACGACCGTGCCCTGGCCCACAAGGTTGAAGACGTCGATGTATTCGTAGAATTTGCTGATGTGGTAGATGTAGGCGAGGTCGGCGGTGTTTAGGTCTTCGGTGGCGAAGGGAAGCGGTAGCGTGATTAGAGAGAGGGTTTCTCCAATGAAGGTGTTGTTGACTTGGATGTTGTATTCTGTGGTGAGGTAGTCACGTAGGATCAACCCCGCCAGCACAAGCGAGAACGCTGCGTACAGTTGGCTGTTCAGCCGCGTGGTACTGCGTGCGTAGGGGATGGGGCCGTTGCGCGACACGTAGCCACGTAGCATGGACCATAGGAATATAAACGGTCCGGTCATGAGGATCACGCTCTGCAGCGAGGTTAGGGGTCGAATGTCTTCTTGGTCGGACATGTTTGGTGTGTGTGGTGGTCTGTAGAGGAGGTAAAGCGGTGAGCGTCCAGCAAGCGGCGAGCTGAAGTTACGGTTGCCAGGAAGACGGATAGTAATTCAAGTTCTGGATGTAGAATGTTGATTCGAGGAGCGTGAACTTGGGTAGAAGAGTCAAGCGAGAAGATGGTGTTGATGAGTCAGAGGGAGAAGTAAGGCTGGAAGGCGAAATGGCACATCTTGCGCCGGGCATGTATCAGGCTGACAACTGCATAGCCGTTGTCTAAGGAGGCATTGGATCACACGCTAAAGTCATCAAAAGCTGTAGGTCTATTTCGAAAGAATTAACAACTAATCCATTGCGGCTCATGTACCGGATCCTGTCCAAGGGGGGTATCTCGCTTTTCCAGTGCCATCCGTCAGTAAAACACCAAACAATTTATCGATTACCCGGAAGTTTCAAAACTCGGGCTTCACGATGACCCTCTGACAGAGGATAGCCAGACGTTTGAAAAACCGTCGCCATTCCAACGGGTCGCCTGTAGCCTTGACGAAACAGACCCTCACAAGTGGTGCCTCGTCCACCTCTGCCTTGACAATCTCAATGACAATATTCCCGCTTAGTGGGCATCCTCGACTATCCTGCCATTTCACCTTGACAATGCATTCATCGTCATGTGATCTTGGCCGCGGTGGATTCGGGGTAGGGACCTCTAGTTGCTGTAGGGCGTCCAGGATGTAAGGAACGAGGAGATCCAGCGTGCCTTCTGAGTAGAACATGGTCATGCATGAAGAAGGCAGAATATCTGCGAATCTCCGAGCCATCTGTGTCCGGCTGAGGGGGACACTGGGATTGGGTTGGAATTGTGACATCGAAGGCTCGTCTTCGAGATATTTTGTCGTCGACAGAGTAGTGTGAGAGGCCAACGCTAGGTCGTCTCCAAGCTGGGTACTAGTCATAGCAGGGTGTTTTGGTCGACCCCAATCAAATAACATATCTTCGGCAGGCGTCTCGGGTTGTGTGGATGCAAATTTTGTTCGCACATCACTGTCGATATCCATGTCATCCAGCTTATTGGTTTTTTGCGTGCCTCGGAACGGATCTGCCTCAAAATCGACTCGGAGAGATTCGAACATGTTGGTAGCGACAGCGATGGGGTCCATTAAACGCCCTTTCTTGTCGATGAATTTGTTTGGTCTAGTGAACCAAGGATGTCGGCGTACGTCGGCGAGAGAAAAGCGCGTGTTTACGTCGACTCTCATCATCCCACGAAGAAGGGAAAGCACCTCGAAGGGAAGAGCATCCCATAACTCATCCGACGGCTTGCCGTTACTTTGAACGTACTCAGAAAATTCATTCGGCCTTCCGTATTCATCTCGGCCCTCGACTGGGCGGCTCCACGGAGTATTTCCTGCGAGTAAGACGAACAAGACAACTCCACAAGACCAGACATCAGCCATGTCAGGAGCATACCCGCTTCCCTTGGTTCCACCCTGGGTACTGCAGGACAGCACCTCGGGAGCAACGTAAGGAGGGCTGCCGCATAAGGTTGTAGCCAATTTTCTGCGGCCGTGGTACTCGAATAGAGTGGCCATTCCGAAATCCGCCAACTTGAGGTCGCCATCTGCCGAGAGAAGCACATTTTCAGGCTTGATATCTCGATGAGCCACACCCTTTTCGTGCATGTATCCAATAGCATTCACGAGTTGAGTGAAATATACATGTGCGATGTCTTGTGAAACTCCTGCGTCGGCCTCAATCTTGTCGAAGAGATCGCCTCCTTCAGCGAGTTCCATTGCTATCCACACCCATGCCGAATCGTCGCCGTGATCGTAAAACTCAATTATGTTCTTGTGTTCTCCGATATGTTTGTGTAACGAAATCTCCATCTCGAGTTGTTTCTGTTTGATCTTGCCATATTTCTGAGCGAATGCTTTGTTGATGAACTTGACTGCGAAAATGGGTGTTTGGGTGTTCAAGGGGGCTGCTTTCTTGATACTAAACAGATTAGTCAGGTGTCCTTCATTTGAAGTCACTTATATCTCTGCTTACCATGCATAGGCGCCCGAACCGATGGTGGGAGAGACTATTCGGAAGGGTACCTGTTGTGGCAGAGGTGCCAATTGTGAATGAGGTACGCCGTTCATAGCTACCAAAAAGTGGGTTCACAGTCTCAAAGGACAAAAAAAGGCTATGTGCTGCACATCCTCCCAAATTCACGTACCACGGCCTGGGAACACTTGACGAGCGGTGACACGACGTGAGAACACTAATGAGTGGTGGACGCGTCGAGTTACAGATTGAAGCGTGAAGAATTGGTGGAATTGGCTGAGGGCAGCCGAAAGCCGTAGTCGACGTCATTTTAGCCGGGCTCTTCCTGGGGTGTCGCTGGCTTGTTACTGCAGTGACCTGGAAAGGACCCTGAAAGATAAACAATAGGCCTGTTGGCCCGCAGTCTCTCGCCTAAAATCCATTGCCTCGAGATCGTGACTGCGAACACGCGACCATCTCATTGATAGCATTAGTTATTCTTCTTACCATTCACTCTTCATTCACCATCCTCAACACCCTTGCAGTGGTCAACCCTACTCACTTTTGGATCTCGTAACTCGACCAGTCATCGATCTTCCTTTTTCCATTCTTCATCGTCGTCGCTGTGGGCCAGTAACCGGTAACCTAGACCATTCTTCCGTTTCCAGCATTCCTTGTTGCTTTGCACAAACCACACTTGCACCGTTTGCAGCCACAGTTTAAATACTATTTCTGGACATGGATTTCTCTCTCGAGGACACTCAGAACGCTGTTCCAGGTCTTCCCAGCATGGCTGAACAACAGAAACTCAACGTTGCACCTCGGAAAGCAGACACCCAAAGTGTCACCAAACGGTAAGCTGAGTATCCATGTCTGCCACGAGGTCAAAACCGAGCCCGGACTCATTCATTCTCAACAGTCTGCAATCAGAACTCATGACCCTGATGATGTCTCCCACGCCTGGCATCTCCGCCTTCCCTGACGCCGATGGCAATATGTTGCACTGGACAGCCACCATCATCGGACCCAAAGACACACCTTACGCTGATCTCACCCTCAAGCTCAGCTTCGAGTTCCCTGGAAACTACCCCTATAGCCCTCCGACCGTTCTTTTCAAGACACCGATCTATCATCCCAACATTGACTTCAGTGGACGGATATGCTTGGACATTCTGAAGGACAAGTGGAGCGCAGTCTACAATGTTCAGACCGTCCTGCTGAGCTTACAGAGTCTTTTGGGAGAGCCAAACAAGTATGTTCTGAACTGTGAGTATGATGCCGGATGAAGCTAACTTATGTCTACAGTGCCAGTCCATTGAACAATGAAGCCGCTCAACTTCACGAGAAGGATCCTGAAGAATACCAAAGAAAGGTGCTGGCCCGCCATCAAGACATTGATGACTGAAATGTTGGAACGTTAGCATGAGTGAGGACGACTTTGGCCCATTGCTTCTCAGTTTGGCATGACTGGAAATTTTCATGTTTCTTGCGCATTGCCGCGTTGCCGTATGCGTTGGCTCTCGGTTACTGAAGCGGTTCTTGCGCAATTGTTCCAGAAGCGGTCGCGTTGACATTAGCGAAGTGGGCTTGCGACATCTATTGGAATTGCATAGCATGGTGGTTGGGGGATGATGGCTGGGTGAAGCAAGGCGTCCGGTCCTGGTATCATGCAATGCAAAGGGGTTTGATTCGAACGATGGTGCAGTAGATTTTGATGGCAGTTCTTCGCAGCGCATGCCTCGCGTCTGCTTGACCGTAAACATTCTACTACCGAGCATTTCGAAATTGCATTAACAAGCATCATGTACATCTGCTGCAATGCACCTCTGCCTCGGCAATTCTCTTAAAACAACTCTTGACCTGATAAAGAAGAAGAAAACTGCCGGTGTTACCCAAAAATTAAGTATCAAACCATGGAGACGTCGCCGACGATCAATTCAGGCTATGCACAGAGTCCTGTAACCTGAACTCCACATCCTATTCCATCCAATCCCTCCCCTTGATTTCCCCAGATGACGGTGTCTTCATTGTGGAGGATCGCCTCCCCCGGAAGTCGGCTGTCGATCATGCCAGTTGTTTGCTGTCCTAGAATGAATGCCATCCTGGTTCTCGATGCGGGGATGATCAAGTCGTACTTCAAAGCTCGAATAGAGATGTTTTATGACGGTAGTTTTCCCGGCGAAGCGCCGTGCAAGAAGGAGTGGGACGGAAGTTGAACTTTACAAAGGCATGGGAAGCTTCATTGACGATGGAGGACAAATTTCCTGCCTCGTCGCTGTTACTACAAGCGGCGTCACAAAATGCGATTTTCTCTCCTCCTTCCATTGTGCTGGCTTGCGGGCCTGGGGGTCACAGCTCCCACCCCGAACAGCGCCCTCACGGTTCAAGCATCCACAGGAATCTACACCGGCGTATTCAATGAATCGTTTCCCAATGTCCGGGCGTTCGTAAACGTCCCGTATGGGATATCCACCGCTGGCTCAAACCGCTTCATGCCGCCGAAGCCTGTCCCAATGTCAAGCAATCACTTCGATGCCACAAAGTACCCACCTGCGTGCCCGCAGTACGTGACAGGCATCAAGACCATCTGGAACCAAGAGATCCCTCAATACTTGCAGTATCCCGGCATCTCAAATCTCTCAGCAGGAGTCTCCGCCCCGTTCGCCTCAGAAGATTGCCTGAAGCTTGCTATCTGGACGCCAGCCAATGCGACCAACACGTCGAGTCTCCCAGTCGCCATGTTCTGGACGGGAGGTGGTTTCCAGACCAACGGCATTCTTGTACCTGGTCAATTGCCGCAACGCTGGGTGAGTCGGTCACAGTCCCACATAGTCGTCACAATCAATTACAGAATGAATATACTTGGCTTCCCTGGCGCTGGTGGTGTAACAGAGCAGAATCTCGGCCTCATGGACCAGCGTGTTGCCCTGGAATGGGTCCGAGACAACATTGCAGCTTTTGGCGGTGACCCATCTCGCATCATGATCTGGGGTCAATCAGCAGGTGCGAGCTCGGTGGACTATCACAATTACGCTTTTTATGAAGACCCAATCGCTTATGCCTTCTTTGCCGAGTCAGGAAATGTGGTCAATTCTGCGCCAGCTGCGGTTGATACTCACCATACGAATTTCACATTTGTTGCTCGGCATATTGGATGCGATTTCCCAAACAACGCCACAAAGGAGCTGCAGTGTATGCAAGGCAAGGACTATAACGACATCATCAACTTCATGGGCCAGTATCAAGATAACAGTACACTTGTCAATCCCAAACAACCGCGTCTCGCCTTCAGCCCTGTGGCGGACGGGAAATTGGTCTTTGCCAACTATACTCAACGATACGCGGCGGGCAAGGTCACAAAGGCACCGATGATTTATTCAACTGTTGCGAATGAAGGCGGGAGCCTGGCCCCCTTCCCGGCAAATCCCAAGCAGCAGTCGGTGAACCAGACTGCCGCAAACATGATCACCGAGCGCACACTCTGCGGTGCAGCCGCTTCTAGCATCCTACGAGATAGTATCGGTCTGCCTACATATCGGTATCAGTACGCTGGCAACTGGACCAACCAGGACCCATTGCCATGGATGGGAGCGGTAAGTCGTCTTTCCTCCGTCCACATCTCCAACCTCATATGCTAACATTCTGTCACAGTACCATTCGAGCGATCTTGTCATGCTGTTTGGTACCTACGACAATGGTGAGGGTCCAGTCAAGGAGAAATTGGAAGCCACTACGAGTGAAAAGATGCAGGACTTGTTGCTTGCATTTGTGCGCGATCCTACCAACGGCCCACCCCAGGGCGGATGGCCACAGTTCAACACATCGGCTCCCAACGGAGGGACTCTACTCCGATTTGGAGCCGACGGAAAGGCTGTGCAGAGTGTCAATGCAAACGATGTACAGGCTGTGTGCACGGGATCAGGTCCATACAATCCTTTCCCATAGTGTAGCAGAGGGGAGATATCAACGCGTTGAGGAAGCTTATCAATCTAGCCACCTCTCAAGATGAATTACGATACTTACGAATTTGGCTTCGGGTGTTCCAGCGGAGTGCGCCTTGTCCACTGGCCTTGTCGTCTTCTATGGTCATAAAGTTGGAGGCCCTGGCTCGCAATGGGGCCAAAATCGATGTCTGCCTGCTGTAGCTTGTTTCAAGTATTCTAGACGAGCCAGACTAGATAGACCCAACTACAAGTACGCGCATCTCAAATGGGATTTCCAACTTAATCTCATCACAATGCTCTTCAGCTGCGAGATGGTGTTTCTTGCATATGCCGGGGAAAATAGAAAAGGCGTACACGCGCTTCTTGTGAACAGAAAACAGAATGCTCCTCTCACGACCACTAGCACCGTTCATCTTCGCCTCCTGCGCCAACGCAGCCACGTTCAATTCGCCGATACAAGACAATGGTAAGGCTTTGGCTCAGCGTCTCGAGCCTCGCAGCCTTGGTGAAACCAGTTCCTTCGATGACGTCTCACATCGCCATAAGCTTCAAAGACGTACGCAGTTTCCCATGAGCACTGGAAGCGGCAGCCTTGCAGCTCTCGACAGCCACAGGGTCGAAGTCTGGGTAGGATAGTCCCCTTTCCTATGTCTGGTTTTCTAGTTCCTTGTTCGACAAGAATTGATAAACTGAACTGAGTGAACATCTAGGACGGCTGGTGGCTAGCTCCCTACGTGGTGCCAGCAGCCCTGGGAAATCCACCGCAGCCGTTCCGTCTCCTGATTGACCTCGCGTGGGACACCTTGTTCGTGCCCTCCGCAGACTGTACAGGGGACTGTGAAGGGGACGGTCGCGACATCAACCTGCGATTCTATGCCAACGAGTCGTCGACCTATTCCCGTCTGGATGATTATACCGCGGTGGCGTACGGCACGGACAGGTTCGCCGGCGAGCTTGGGAGCGACACGTTCCGTATCGCAGGGCTCGAGGTCGCGGACCAGCCGTTCATCAACGCCCACAGCATCAACCCATTGGGCTTCATCTCCTTCTACCACGCCTACGACGGCGCGCTGGGCCTCGCGCCCCGTTGGAACAATACCCCCCACTTTGTTCCTGGCTATCCCGCCCTCGCGCCGTCGCCTTGGACCTCGATCGTCAATCAATCCCTGCTCGACGTGAACCTCTTCGCTATCGAACTCCCTGCCGGAGTCATGGACTTCGACGGCGAATCGTACAGTCGCACGGGCCAGATCAACTTCGGCGGCATCAGTGATAAATACGCCGACAGCACCTTCTCCAGCCTCCCGCTGTCCAATTACTCCGACCAAGTCTGGGCTATCGAGGCACAGTCCCTGACGTGGGAGAACGAGACACACCCCTTGCACGAGGACTTCACCAACCTGACGCTGGCCGGCTTCGACACCACGTCGTGGTTCATCGCCCTGCCGGGCAACTGGTCCAAGGAGATCTACGCCTCCGTGGACCACCAGTGCTCCATGATGGACTGTTTCGTCGACTGCAAGGCCCGCAAGACCATGCCGAACATAACGTTTGGAATCGGTGGCCATAAGTTGACCCTGACGCCCTATGATTATGTGGTCGAGGTGCTAGCGCCCGGTAAGCGCTCGGTGTGTTTCTTCGACATGCTCTCCTCGGACGATAACTACCCCGTGGATGCGATTGTGTTGGGCAAGCCGTTCATGGAGACGTTTTATAGGTGAGGGTTTGCCTCCGACGTTTGCAAGACAAACAAATGTTGACGTTTTAAATTCCGCAGCGTTTTCGACCGGGACAAGAAAGAAGTCAGATGTGAGTTCTTCAACGCCCCTGCTCTCTGTGTTCTTCGCACCAGTATTTTTCTGACACACCCCAGTGACGAGACGTATTGAATGACAAGGGTCTTGAATCTGCAGATAGTCGAAAAATCCGACTCTGCTCCAATGTCTACCGAGAAACGGCCTGCCGTTTTGCAAATCTATTGCTCACCGTTTGTTCACACAAAATGAGTTCATTTTTGGGACATATGCACTATCAGCACATGAGCTCGGTAGTGAATTGGTCTTTTCAATCATAGCTAACTTTGGCACGAATTGTGAGGCGGGCTAGAAGAGCTGTTTGCGATTGCCTATACTCTAAATCTCGACTTCAAGTAGCTGAGCTGGAAGCTCTGCTCAGATTCAGCAGCGGAATTAGGACTCCCTCCAGCCTGTCGCAGCCTCAATCCCTTTCGTGCATTAAAGCCCATATGTATGCTCTCAATCGTCGTCCACGACGGCTGCTTCGGGGGTTGGACCCTGGTGTCATTGTACGCGGCTTTGAGGACTTGCTGGGCTTCCCCAGGCAGTCCATAAGCGAGCACAGGAGTGATGTCGGACTTCCACGCTGGGAGACTGGAACGAGTCGTCTGGAAGACTACTGCCAGTACGTAAATTGAGCCGAGGAGGGCGACGATTGACGGGAGAATGATAAAAGGCCATTGGATTTCAATGTAGGTCTCGTACTGATAAGCTTCGCCATCGTGAGAAACATTGGTGTTGCGAATTCCATTCGTCAAACTTTTGGCAAAGGTGGAAAACGTGTCGTTTAGGTCATGCGAGTTCCAGAGGATGTCGGCGATAGGGTAGACGATGGACGTACCCATGCCGTAGTACGGATAGACAATAACACGGTTGCTGCCATCAATCTGTCCGATTGCCCAATTTAGAAGAGAATCTTGGAGGCTGGCAATCGTTGCCTGTGACACATTGAAGCGTGCTTCTCTTCCATTCATGAAATTCTGGCCCGCCGGGAGCCTCAATTGCAGATCTGTGCGCATCAATCTGTCAGAGACGGCTTGATGTGATAGCGACTGATGTGCTTCCTCCCACTTCTGGTTGTCCTCTTGAGTTCCCATGTTAAAAGAACTATCGCTGACTCGAAACGAGCGAGGTTCCCTTTCGGTCCAGCTTGCGACAACGTCCTCCTTGAGCTCCCCATCCTGTAAGGTTGAGTTGTAGGTGTTGACGCATATCGTCAACACACATTCTGTCGCAGTGGGCGTGGACTCATTCCATCGCACTCCTTGCGTGAGATAGCCAGGACCAGCGCGCATCACGAGGAATGCCACTAGCATGGTGTCCGCCTCTTTAAAAGCGAGGGTGTGCTGATAATTCGTAGTGGAGTTGACTGTCAAGAGCACATCAATTTCATCGAAGTAGTCGTAGCTGGACTCTCGGCGCAGCCAGTTAAAGAACTTCATATGGCCATATGGCAGTGAGTAGTTGGTAGAGCCCTCCAGAGTGTATACTTCGTTGAGATTATTGTTATCAGTTGCATCCGCCAAGTTGTTCGTCTCGTAGTGCTGGGTCACGATTTTGTCTGACACGTCGCGGCACGAGCTGCAGATAGCCACAGAATTGTACAGTGGCCAGGAACAGTTGCCAGTGGAACATACGCTCGATGAGGGGCGCAGGAGAGTACTATTGTCAAAGCCGAGATACATCGCGCTCGCGAGGCTCAAATTTGCCTGTGTTGAGAAGCCCCAGAAGGCAATGGATGGGTACGGAGAAGTAGGATCAGTTGCAACCGAGTCGGGTTCGGCCCAAATAATCTGACCTAGGTCGAGAAGGTCCGTTCGGCCAATTTTTGCTGAGAACCCGATCTGGTTTGGGGTATACAGCCTTCCAGTGTAAGAAACCGTTTCTTGGAAGAACGGTTCTGTGACGACTGAAAGGAGAGTTGCTAGTGCGCCTAGAATTGGCCAATTTCTGTAAGTATGGTCAACGACTTTGATCGCACCTAGCTGAGATGCATGACTCGCCTCAAGACGCTCTTACGCCAGTTTGAAAGCATCACAAGACTGCCCCATGGCCCTTTGCTTGCAGCGTCGAGCTGGCTGAAAATGCGAATCTCGTCAGAGCGGAAGGATATCCAATTCCACTTTTGTTGACCCAAACATGCCCCAACGCCAAAGGTGAGTGCGGTTCTCCACAGCGTTCCTAGAGCTGCGATGACGGTGTTGAGGGAAAAGTAGAAGTTCCAGGACTCTAATTTGCGGCCATCCTCAATGATGAAGAGAATGACAACTACCGTGAATGATAGTAGGCTGATGAGTAGCATGATGAGTTCGAAGGTCCAAGCGGTGAAGTTGCCGACTTTCGTGTCTGATGAATTTCGGGAACCGTGGAAGCTCGATGAGAATCTGCCAGTCTGGATCGAAGTCGGTGGGCTTGCAATAGCATTGCTGGCCACATTTTGCCCTTGACCGGCAGCGGCTGACGAAGAATCAGGTTCCTGAGGCAATTTTTGCGCTGTTGATGGCGAATTCGAGTTCGAGCCTTCCGCGACAGAGGAGCTCAGGAGCTTCTGCGAGCTTTCGTCCTCGGAATGACGATCACTCGGTCCCGTCCGCTCTCGAATACTGTCCATATATTCGGAGATTCAGTCAGAAGCACAGTTCCCTTTGCTGAAATTGGTGGATCTTTTGTTTCTAGATTGGATAAGTAGTTCTGGGTGTCGTCTGCCGCGGTGTTCATGCTGATGCGCCTGATACTTATAACCAGTTTTGAACTCGCGCTCCGGGTTGCAAGTGCCATTATTGCACTTACGCCCCGGTGCAGCGGCACGGCGGCCAATAAGATGCGAAATGCTGTACTCGTTTGTGTTGTGTATCAGTTCCCGAGCCTCATCAGTATCACAAATTCAATGCCCAAGGTTGAAATTTTATGGTTCAACGTCACACAGCAGCAGCATATAGCCCCGTAGCAGGCAGGGGGAGTTGCCCTTATTACCTTCTTCAACCTGTCTCAAATGGGGTGGGTTATACCTGAGCCAGAATCACCTACATGTGGTGTAACTTGTACAGCCCGCTGCAGCACGTAAAGATTCCGCTGTGCGACCACTAAAAGCCCTTTGCCTATGAAAAGAAGGAGGAAGGAAGGAATCAGATCGCCGTACCAGGAGGATATAGGCATCGCCTGATTCGGGTACCCGACAAATAGATACAGTAGCCACCTCTGCTGCGGTCAGTCTCGGGTTTGGGCGTGAAATAACCTAAGGGAGCTTCCTTCGTACAACTTCACGTGTACGACTAAGCAGCGAGAGCGATTCATCTTCGAAATGCGGATAGTCTATTGATAGACGATTCGCTGCGGACATGATTAATCAAAACTGACAGTCTTTGCCGGCAAGGCCCCCCAAACTTACATTGAAGGAAGGAGATAAAGGGATATTTCGGCGGACAGAGCCTCAGGACAGCCCGCTGCGCAGAAAGCATGATCAGAGACTTGTCGAAACGAGATCTAATTTATTTATCATAACCTCGCATCCCAGCATCCTGGGTGCAAGAGAAGCCCACAAGGCTATTCACCACCATGCCGTCACAGAAGATACCCATCGACTCGATCAACTACCACGTCCTCCATGAAGGGTCCAAGGATGCACCACTGATTGTGCTCTGCCACGCCCTCATGGCCAACCACCACATGTGGGATGCCACCGTGCCCGCACTTCACTCAGCCGGCTTCAGCACCCTGCGCTACGACCACGTCGGACACAACAAGACGATCTTCTCGACGCCTGAAGCCGCGGAGCGGAACCATCACTTCGACGATTTCATCCACCACATACACACCCTCGTGGAAAGGGTGACGCCGGGACGAAAACCATTTGGCTTTATCGGCGTCAGCATCGGCGGCGTGCTCGCCCTGCGCTACGCACAGATGTATCCCGGCGAGCTGACCAAGGTCGTCTCTGTGGATGCTCCGCCCTTGACTAGCCCTGAGGCTGCGAAACCGCTGTGGATAGCGCGGATCTCCCAGTTCCAAAGCGATGGGGTGGGAAACCTGGCGGAAACCACGGTGGCACGGTGGTTTCCCGACCCGTGTCCGGACGCGGTCCGAAGTGCCATGCTCGAACAGGTGCAGACCTGCACGTTCGAGGGATACCGCGCGTGTGCGAATGCGGTCATGAATTATGATTATGACGACCAGCTCGGACAAATTCAGGGGGAGCAGGTGTTGATAGTGCGCGGCGAGAAGGATTCCAGCATCGGTCCCGAGGAGGTTCTGATCGGGGTGGCCAGGAAGATCAAAGGAGCCAGGTTTGTGTCGATGCCGGGTGTTGGACATCTCCCGCCGGTGCATGACCCGGATGGGTTCAACAAGATCATGCTGGATTTCATCCTGGCATAAGCAGAGTAGGGAGGTACGTCGTGCAGTCCATCGGGCGCACTTTGCAGAGAGTGAATCAACAACAAAACTAAAGATGAAAAGAAATACAAATTCACGATGGTCTTGAGTTTTGTGTTTATCTTCTGTAGACTCTTCTAAAACTTCCCTAAAAAATTTTCCCATTCTATTTCCCTACCTAGGTACATTATCCCCCCAAAATCCACGCTTACAATTCCTCCTGGATAACAAACCGATTCGTGCCATCATCCAAGCCTTCAAACAACTCAACTCCCCAACTCTTACTCGGATTATTGAACCTCGAGCGCCTGTCCTGCTCTCCGATGGAGGTCATCTCATCCTGCGAAAAGCTGACATTCAAACTCCCCAGATTCTCGACGATGCGATCCTCATGCACGCTCTTGGGGATAACGACCGTGCCGCGTTGCCTGCCCCACGCGAGCACGGCCTGTGCGGGCGTGACGTTCTTCGCGGCGGCAAGACCGCGCCAGAAGGTGTCGTTCAGCAGGGGCGGCAGGTCCTTGTACTTGCCGTCGTAGGTGGGGTTCATGTTGCCGAGCGGTGAGTACGCGATCACCGTGATATTGTTTGTCAAGTGCCAGTCGACGAACTCCTGCTGCTGCAAGAACGGATGCGTTTCAAATTCGTGTGCGAACGGCTTGATGGCGCAGTGTGCGAGCAGATCGTCGAGTTGGCGCGGTGAGAAGTTGCTCACGCCGATGTAGCGCGTCAGGTTGGCGCGCACGAGGTCTTCCATCGCGGCCCACGTGTCGCGGATCGACGTGTCCTGGTCGATCACGGTGCGGCCTTTGCCCTGGTTGGGGAGGAAAGCGACGGGCCAGTGCATCAGGTACAGGTCCAGGTAGGGGACTTTTAGGTCGGCGAGGGTCTTTTCGAGTGCGGGACGCACGAGTTTCGGCTGGTGGTGGTCGTTCCATAGCTTTGAGGTGATCCAGTATTTGTGTCGGGCTTGGACGTAGGAGGCATTGGAAGTGAGGGCCGCACCGACGTACTCTTCGTTCGAATACGCGGCAGCCGAATCGAGATGCGAGTAGCCCGCTTTGAAGGCGTAGGTCACGGCATCGGTGGCGTCTTCGCCCTTTGAATTCCACAGACCCAGGCCGATCCGTGGAATTTCGGGAATGGGTTGCTTCGACTTGCTGCAAGCGCTGGGGTCGTTATCATGGTTGATTGGGATGGGTAGTTGAGCGGCGAAACATGCTGGTAGGAGAAGTGCCAGAGTCGCCGCGAGAGCGAGGATTTGTCTATGAGGTGAGTACATCGCGCTGCAACGAACTTGAAGTTTTCAGATTGTTAATACAGACAAAAGGAACCAAAATCCAACGCAGATGGAAACAATTCAATTGTTTACCAATTCAAATCGAGTTGACGTGTAGTCGTCAGCAAGTTGTAGTACAACCATCACGTTTGAGGCCATTGAGATGTCGTCACCAGCATTGGCCGATCAATGCGGAGAGGGCACAACGGGAATCAGGATGCCGCCGTTTAGCCAGGCACCAGGCAAAAGAAACGTGTCCAGGGGGTTGCTGGTCGCGGAGGATCAGGTCCACGAATGATGTTTCGCATCAGGGAAGAAGGATGGAAGTCATCTTCGATTGCTGGCCAAAGGAACATGATTGGAGCATTGGACGCACTGGTATTTGAGAGCATCGATAATAAATATTGGTGAGAGATAAAGCCTGCGGGAATACGCACTTCAGCTTTTATTCTTAAGTGCCCGTAGGAATTGATTCCGTCCTTGAAACCTCAATGCCATGCCTACAAAAGTCCCCATTCCCTTAAATCGATAAACCTAAGCCCCCCCAACTTCTTTCCCCTTCAGTCCAGGCTTTCCACATGCAGCCATGAATCTTCGTTCGGGCTGATATTCCATGGCTCAGGCCCCATCAGCCCGCGCATCTTGATTATTCGGATGGATTTTCGGCCGCCTGGGGAAATCACCCAAATCCAATCAGAGGCTACCGCAACCGCGCTCCAGGGTGCGTATTCATCCCGGAGCTTTCCAGACGCCAATGGAGGCTAGGAGCATGTATGTGACCTGGGGGCTACAGCCTCGCTGCGGGAGGAGTGCTTACCCTCACGCGGTACTGTGCTGGGCTACTCACGGCAATCCGGCGTGTATGATAGCATAGTATCCAAGGTGGGAAAAGAATGCTCCGCGCGCTTCGGTCGCCTTGCTTGTCAAATGTTTACATGGCGGGAATTGAATGAAACATTCTGTTTTAAGTAGGGATTAAGTCCGTGGGTCTGGTAAGTCAGGAGAATATAAAAGACCTTTTCATTGCCACTACATTACATCCCCAGCATCTCATTCCCCGGCGAATAAGGCACAAAGCACTACAGGAGAGATTCAAGCCCCATCCCCAGCAAACTTCTAATCACCATGTCTTCCTCTCCTTTCCCCTCCTTCCCGGTCTCCGGCATCACCATTCCCTCCACGCCACTCATCATCGCCGCGCACGACTACTGCAAAGCGCACACCGACGACTTCACCTTGAACCACTGCCTCCGCGCCGTGGCCTTCAGCCTGGTATTGCAGAAGAAGCTACCCGTCCCTGCGGACCTGGACGTCGAGGCCGTGGTAATCTCGATCATGCTGCACGACATGGGCTGGGCGACGACCAAGTCACTGCTGAGCAACGAGAAGCGCTTCGAGGTCGACGGCGCGGACATTGCGCGGGAATTCATCAAGACCCAAGAGCGGGAAGCGGCCAGCTGGGATAAACACCGCCTGCAACTCATGTGGGACGCCATCGCGCTGCACACGAACCCGGGCATCGCGCGCTACAAGCAGCCCGAAGTCGCCTTCACGGGCTTCGGCATCCTGGCCGACTTCTTCGGTCCTCACCTCCCGCTGGGGCCTGGCGCACCCCAGGGCATCACGGTGCCTGAGTACCAGGAGATCGTGGGTGCCTTTCCGCGCCTGAATTTCCGCAAGGGTATCGTGCACATCTTCTGCGGCATGTGCCGCGACAAGCCAGAGGTCACGATCGACAACTTCGTCGCTGATTTTGGTAAGAAGTATGGTTATGATGGCCAGGGGACCGGGAAGGAGGAGTTTGCGAAGATGTGTGAGGAGAAGAATCTGCTTAATTGGTTGGAGAAGGGCTTGAAGACGTTGGAGGAGTATGAATGAGTGATTGAGTGAGTGAGTGAGTGAGTGAGTGGAATGAAGATGAGGTTATCAATCACGTTGAGAGGTATCTGTGGCATCAATATCTTATTGGTATGGAGAAGAAATCAATCGTAACCTAGGTATGAAAATATCTACAGGTCTTTGATCATGAAATCTGGATTGCTGGTCCAAATCCATCTGCCTTTTCAACACTTATTCTGCCGCTGAAGGTCCGGCATCAAACGCGGTTCGCGAGTTCATGTGATTTCATCCACACCACGCCATGCCATAACACGTTCCCCTTTCCAAATCCCCAAAACATCAAGAGCAAACAATATTTATGGGAAAATTGCCGACCGTCTAACACCGCAGACAGGGCATGTCAGCATGTCTTCGCGCAGTCCCTCTTTTCATCGGCACCCATTACACAAATCCACTGAAAAATCTCCACCACCACAACGACAACAACACTGCTCAAAAGTGCCGCCAAGAAGACATACGCGACCTCACCGAGTGTCAGGACCTCGTATCTCAGCCTCCTCTCCCTCGAAGACTTTCGATTCTACCGATCCCATTCTCTCCATCGAGTCATCAGATGAAGAAGAGTACGATCGCCAGCATTGTGACTACGACTCCACCGGCCAAGTCGATTCTGTCGAGCCATCAGATGCCGAGGAGTCATCGCCATCATCAGAAGAAGAAGCTATCGATGACGATCGTCGGCATAATAAAGATATTCGCAGCGTTCAACAATATGAAAGAAGACCGGTAAAGGAAAACGAGGACGAAGAACAAGAAACACCGCCACGCTCAGACGGGAAAGACCAAGGGAGTTCCGATCAACATCAAAATCAACATCAGTATCGCCAAGCGGGTCAGCAACGCGAAGCTTGGAAGGGACAAGAATACTAGCGCCGACGGGAGCGGGAGAAGAGCAAGATGAAGGCCGAGTTAGACAAAGAGGTGGGACAGATTCGAGAATTGCGGGACGATGTTGAAACAACGCAACAGCAGACGACGACAGAGGAGGCGATGGAGGGCTTGGCTTGGAAAGAGGAGTTGGATGAGGATCAAGAGCCCTGCTCGAGACCCGAACGCCAGACATGGTTTGCGAAAGCGACTGTGAGCCTGTGGGATCAATGGTGGATGGGATTTGTGAGTCCGAATTGGCGATATCGCCATTGAGGTGTACTACTCAGGTATCAATGGAAGGATGGAAGAGGAGAAAGAGGGGACGGAATGTATCTTCCTGGAGAGATTGTGAATGACAAGGAGAGGCAGGGAGATTGAGCAGGTACGTCTGTGCCAGTACCTTCTGTACACATAACCGACCTTCGTGTACTGACTGCATCTCAAACTTGGGCATTTCATAACTTTGCTGGCGGGTATTTGGCCCAGGTAGTAGTACCGTTGACAGCCTTTTCCATGTGTGACGCAAAACAGGGCCAACGTCGATAGTGGCGAGAGCTTCCGAATTCCTCTCCTGGAGTTTCAAATCATTAGTGTCGGTCCCCATGAAGACTGAAAGCCTGAACCGCCTACCAAAGCAGGCTCGAAGGGTGGTAAGGCTGGCGAACGCGATGCAAGCTTCCTCGGAAGGAGCCTTTAGAAGGAGAAATTGGTTGGTAATTGATTGTTACCTAATAAGGTCCGTCGTTGGCGTGTGGCGCCTGGGAGACAGACGTTACAGCAGCAGCAGCAGCAAGGACCTCTCGTGCTTGTCGTCTGCTCCTTTTCAGGCTTGCCCCCCCGCCCAAAAACCTACCCACAGGCGGCCAAATCGGCATCACTGGCAGGGCGGGCGGCACCAAAAGAACGCAGATGAATTGCCGTTCCTGGTTTAGTCACCATGAACTCCTCTTCCTGGCGGCGACTCGCCGCCCCAGTTGCGGTTGCGTGCAGTCTCAGAAGCGTGTCGGCATGGTGCCCGAACATCCATCATGCCGAGACAAATCGTGATCACAAAATTAATAAAAAGTCGCAACCCTGCCGTCGTTGTTCTTCGAGTGATGCGATGTTATATAGCTCCAAGAGAGCGCTGCCATGGGCAATTTGCGCAGCGAATTCAATTCGATAGATATCGACCCCATTTTGAGTTTCAAAAACATCATCGCTAGGGGGTTTTGGCATCAATGATGGTTCAAGTCCCCGATGAGACGAAGCTGGGAAATGGTGCCAGTCCAACGGATAGCGACCGCGATGAGGAGCGATGCACCCCACCGGCGAGACGAAGTGCTTTTCGAGCTCTTGTCCAGGATTTCAGTCCAATATGGTGAGTTTGGGGTTCAAGCGAGCGAATTTCATTCTTCTGACTCCGCGCGACAGGTTCACGTGGTGTATGAACTCTGGAATCCTGGGCACCCTATACCATCAACTGCCATACCAGTTCTCCGGCTTGCATGTGTTGTCAACCATCGCCTTTACACTCGATCTGGTGCTGTATGCCGTGTTCTCTGTGATATACATCCTTCACTTTGCCATGTTCCGGTGGCAAGCGGTCGATGAGCTGCTGGATAATGTACTGGACCTATGCCTCTTCCCATGTTGGTGTATCGCCTTCATGACATTGGTATCTTTCGTCTCCCTAACAGTGAGCAACGCACCCTGGGGCGGGCACGACTTCACATTGGTCGCATGTGTCATGTGGTGGATCACGGTGGCCTGGATGTTTGGCGTGCTGGTTTTTGTGTTCTTCATCCTCATCCAGAGACACAACATTCTCGATCGTCAGCTTCCGACCTTGATCATCATCCCCGCCGTCGGGGTTACAACGTTGGCAGCAGTGGGCGGCCTCCTTGCAGTATCTGCGCACAACATATCTGCCGGCCTGGCTGTCCCCATTATCACCATGTCCATCTGCGCAGTGGGAGTCGGCTTGTTCCTGGGTCTGATACTGTACACATTCCTCTTCCACCAACTTCTGGCTAAAGGCTGGCCCGCCCCACCGCAAACGGCGTCTCTTTTTATCCTCGTTGGGCCGATGGGCCAGACGGCCGCTGCTCTGCAACTGATCGGGGAGGCAGCCGATACCAGTGGCCATTTCGCGTCGTACAACAGAGGACTCTTCTTGGACGGAAGGGCAGCTTATCCAATCCATGTCATCTGCGTCTTGCTGGCGCTTCTCATGGCCGGTCTGGGTGCAGTCTGGTTGATCTTCGCAATCTGCGGCATGATCGATCGTGCCTACCACAGACAACTGACTTGGACACCGACATGGAACGCCGTTATTTTCCCAACTGCCACATTGACAACGACGACATCGCTTCTCGGCGAAGAGATGGATTCCGCCTTCTTCAAAGTCGTCACTGTCATCTTGGTTATCTCCTTGACGTGCGTCTTCTTCGTCAACATAGTCATGACTCTTCGGGGAATATTCAAAGGAAACCTGTTGATCGTCAGAGACGACCCACGTGTCAAAACGCTATTGACGGCCAGGCAAAAACCAGACTAAGTGATGCCAACGAAAAGCACTGTTGAAAATTTCATGTACAGCCTAGATATGCAGATACATTTGCATAGAATTTATCCTGTTGATGCCCACAAGTTTTTCTTGAGCTCACGAATATTCAGCCTTGATGAGATCCGCCGTCTTTTCTGCAAAAGCATACAGAGTCGCCATAGGATTCCCAGAAATATGCACTGGCAAAACAGAGGCGTCACAGATACGCAAGCCGGAGACACCCTTGACTCTCAATTTCGCATCCACGACGTCTCCCATAGCAGCCGTCCCGATCGGGTGGTGTTCAGTGCCCACACCTTTGCGAATATAAGCCTCCTCGGTCTCCTTTGAACCCAGCCCAACCTTTTCGGCAAAGGAGAAGCTTGAATTGAGTTGTTCTTTGACTTTAGGTACAAGTGACACCTTATTCATGAATGGCAAGGTGGCTCGGAGAACGGCGAGATCGACTGGATGCGCGAGGAATGCAGGATCGATGGCAGGTTGAATATGGGGATCGCTGCTCGTGATGTGCACGCTCCCACGGCTCAACGGGTACTGAAATGCGGCAACAAAGCTGACGTGGTTGTTTCCCGTCGATGCTGGTTTCAAGAAGAATCTCTGGTCGGCCAGTCCTTCATCAACATTGATGTGCGCAGGGATGAAGAGAAATTGGATGGCTCCTGCCTTGGGGTCTTGGAGCTTTTCGACTACGCGTAGTTTCTGGACATCACTCACAGGCGTTTCTATGCCTTCGGCAGACATGGCTCTGTCGATCGTGGCTTTGAGTTCTTCAGGAGTCACCAAGGCCGCATAACTCAGAAAGCCCATTCCAGACGGTGGATTCGCAAGAGGTCCTGTTCCAGTCTTCTGGTACAGTTCCATGACCTGTTGAACAACCTCCGGGTTCGCGAACGCATCGATGGAGAAGCCTCCAGGGGCTAGTTCAAACGATGCCGCCGTGGCATGATGGTCTTGTAAGTTGGCGCCTACAAACTTGTTCGGGACGGTGCAGTCAACACCGGCAACTTGAAGGATGTCGGGATCGCCGATTCCGGACAGCTCAAGAACTTGAGGAGTCTTGTGTACGCCTGCACAGATGATGATTTCCTTCTTCGCACTTGCCGTGTACCTTGTTCCGTTGTGCCAGAAATTGACGGCATCAGCAATGGGCGCAGCGTCGTTCCCTAGTCTCACACTTTCCACTGCAGCTCCTGTAAGAATTTTGAGGTTAGGTCGACCAACGTTGGGGAGAATGTATGCCGAAGCCGAGTAGCTGCGCGTGCCAGGACGCTCAGAGCGGTCGATGGTTGAAAGAGCATTGAAGAAATTGTCTCGATTGCCACTCGTGGCATCATCGGTCGAGGCTGCGAATCCGGCAACCTCGTTACACGCAGCAAGAAAGTCCTTCTCGATGGGGATTTGAGCTCTGTTTGTACTGACATGGATCACGCCATTGCTTGCATGAGTGTCAGAAGGGTACTCATCGACATCAGCCGCATCGAGCCGTTCATGCTTCTTGAAATAAGGCTGAAGGCTGTCCCATGACCATTCGTTCGAGCCAACAAGAGCGGCAAGCTCATCATAATCAGCCCGAGTACCTCTCATCCATAGTGACTGATTGTGTGCACTGGTTCCTCCAAGCATCTTACCACGTGGGATCGAGTATTCCAGATTATTTGCGTATTTCTAAACGTTCAATTAGTGATAGATCATACCAGTCTCGCATGGCTGCACACTTGTGGAACACTTTTGAATGTCCAGTCGTAGCCTGGTACATTTAAATCTTGCATGTAGAGTGTTGGAATGTTGATCATGGGATCATCGAGCTTGTTCTCCCCAGCTTCAAGAACGCCAACTTGAAACTTCTCGTTCTCAGACAAGCGAGCGGCCAGGACCAGTCCTGCGGTCCCGCCTCCGACAATGATAAAATCAAACGATATCGAAACAAACTCGTCCACCTTGGCGAACACGGACTCCGATGAAGGCATGATGCTTGAAAATAATGATGGACGGATGACTTGAGTCTGGCGACAATGTCAAGATGTGCTCGAGCACGAAAGCCGCAGATACAACCTCCATCAACGACAAGAACAAGCCATATTATAGCCAAAGCCATGGAATATGACGGGCATGGGGACGCATACAAAAGTCCCAATATGGACAGAATCCTTAACGGCCGTTACAATCCTCTGCAGCTGAGAAAGGCAACTTTGGACTCTTTGAGCATTTTGCCGTCAGCATCAGGTGTTCAGCCCTCATAGTCGGGCGCCTTGTAAATGGCGAATATGAGTAGCCGGAATGATGATTAATCTCGCATTATTTAGATCTTCAAGTCGACCGCAGGAATGCAAATTCCGCCACGGCCGCATGTAGAGAGAGCGGCCGCGTGAATCGTTATTTCAAGAACCGAACGGCAAAAAGATTTATGTAACAGCAGACGTTCTCTCATGGCTGGTCAGTAGCGGATGGATTGAAAAGACCCCATTGGATCGATACATTGCCGGATCTGGCGACTGCTACCGGATTTCGACCCGGGGCTCTGGCGATGGCATATTCGGTAAGGCGGCTGAATAGTAAGATCTTGTCTTGGCTTCAATAAGTAGTACTCGTAGTATCGCGAGTCTAGGAGAATGAACACCGGCCCCAAAATTGAGCACAGTTTCATTTTAGCAATTTTTCCAACCATGCGTAGTGGCTGGAAATGAAGCTGAGAATAGGCAGTTGTCCAGATACATAAATCAGCAGCTCAATGGATAAGTCGGAACAGTAAAATCGGCGGTCAAGTGGTTATGGGTACAGGCTGACTTGTGTGGTACCCTGACTTGTCGTCTTTGTCTTTCAGAGGGCAGTAGGTTGCAAGAGTTCAAAGATTGTCACTGTTCGAGATCATACAGTGCCCATATCTTGGCTTGGAGTCGGACTCATGGAAGTAGTAAAAGATAGAGCAGCTTGCCCACTGGAAAACACGAGCGAGACTATGGTTGAGTATTCATCAAGTGAGAAACTGTGACAACTGGGAGAAGTGGGAGGGTAATAGGGAGACTCCATCTCTAGTCAATAACGAGAAACCCACGGTTTGCAAGTGTCTGTGTTGATGAGTTCTCCAATAGTGACATACCGTTAACCTGAAAAGGGTAATTTTCATCTGTTTTGAGTCTTAAAGCATTGACAGGATGGATGGAGGGCCTTAAGAGCCAACAGATATTTTCATGAAGCACCACGGTTTGGTCGAGTCAAGGTCGAGAGGAGACGAGCTTCATCAAAGAGTCTGTCACGCCGAGGAGATAGAGATGGCAGCCAAAGCAGAAGTACAGAGCCACAGAGCCTCTTGATCCTGGCGCTTAACGTATCGATTACCATGATGAATGAATATGAAGCTGGAAAGTCTCCCACTGACATTTGGTGAAAGGAAAGTGAGAGACGGAAAATGGTGACGCCAAGTCGGAACGCGACGCGTGTAGACAGTTCGAGTCTTGGCGCCAATCTCACGCGTCAGGCATGGACCTGTTCAAAGTTGGAAACTGCGATCCAAAACTTCGAAGTGAGAACCTTGATCAAACTCAGGAAAATGCCCTACGTACCAGCCCTCGTCAGTATGTACAGTATGATAGCCATTCGGCAGTAGCGGCTAAGCCGTCAGCATCGATTGGGGGTATCGAATTTTCCACCTCGCTATGACCGCGATTCTGCCACCATTAGGTAACTTCACAAGTGAACGCTGACAACTCCAATCCCTTCGAGAACCCCCATCTCAGAGACAGGATACAATCACTCGGAAGGTGATACCGTGCGCCGTAGCTAAAGCCCTACATGAGTTGCCTGACCTTAAACCCCACGTGGTGCAAGGCTTACATTTCTGATTCCTGGGCCGTGCTCTGGGCCGAAACAACCACATCTCTTCGGTGAGAATGGACCTGCTTACCCTATCTCGGTCCATATGACATCCATTCATATACCCAAATTGTCGTCCATTCGGTCGCGCATTATTTTCCGAGCGGGTCTTCTGCGGTATTCACCCGCGCTTGGTCATTCTGAACTTCGATGGAAGGAGCTCTTGTTTCCATATGGGGGGTTGTGGACTCGATCCTGAGGACAGGCATCTGGCAGTCAGCCGCTAACCTCTCCAGATCTACTTCGCTTATATGATTCTAAACCAGAGTCCCCCATCGTACAATGACAAGATATGTTGGTTCTTTAAACCCCGACCGTCTGCCTGGTATTAAAGACGGTCGGTCGCTCAAATTGATTATCAAAGGCACAGCATTTGGGACACCATGCTTGACACCCTTCGCGACGCGCCCTTGGGCCAGTTCCTCAGGTTAGTTACTCGCAATCGAATACTTCTCTACCCCGAAGAACAGGAGGGTTTTGTGTTGCCAAAACTGGTAGGAATACTTGTGGTCTCTACCAAATTGAGAGAACTAAGTTAACGTGATTGATAACAGGCATCGGGTGCCCCTATAAAGGTTGTCGCAGGACTAGATTCGGCCGAACATGAGATGTCCGATGGCGATCCTCTAAATCAAGAGAAAGCTAGGTCTGATGACAATTATGATGAAGAAGCGCGAAATGAGGTGCCAGACTTTGAGAAGGCCGAGCAAACAGGAATCCCATCTCCATCTCCAGCAGCGACCAGAGATGAAGCGACTCACTTATCTCCAATTCATTCCCAACAAGGGAGGCCTTCGTGGACTGAGAACCGCCTTGAGCTGGGGAACCAACTGGAGCTGGAGAAAACGAGAAGCAAACCTATCTCACTCACCAAGTCGGCCGATGGAACTATTCTCGTGGATTGGTACACGACAGACGACCCAGAAAATCCACAAAACTGGTCCCGGGGGAAGAAAATGAGCGTGCTAAGTCAGATCTGGTGATCTCTGTCAGCTTGTGGCTATATCGTCGCCTGGCTAACAAAGTTCTAGCTTATACGCGTTTGCTATGTACGGAGGCTCAAGCATCTACGTTGCTAGTGAGGGGTACGTTTCTTCTCTCACAGAGTTCGCATTGACTAATGCATTTCCAGAGGCGTGATGGAAAGGTTCGGCGTCAGCCAGGCGGCTGCAGCACTAGGCTTGTCCCTGTATGTTGTTGGATGTACGTCCAAGCCCCCTTAACTTGCATTGGCATCCTGGCTCACGTTCGTTTTTCAGATGGTGTTGGACCATTGCTCTTCGGACCGCTCTCGGAGATTCCAGCCATCGGCAGGAACGGAGTCTATACCCCAGCCTTTACACTCTTCGTCATCATGTGCGTGCCAACAGCAGTCGTCGACAATTTCGGAAGCCTCCTCGGCCTTCGCTTTCTGCAAGGGTTTCTGTGCAGCCCCTGCCTTGCTGTCGGAGCAGGCTCTGTCGCCGACATGGTCAGTCCTCGTCTAATAAAATCTGGCGCGTGGGTCCTTGCCAAAGTTACAACCTCTGACCATTCCCAGGTTCCCATCTCGATTTTTGCTGCCTACATGTCCGGATGGACCACTGCTTGCTTCTGGGGTCCAGCCATTGGCCCCGTCATTTCATCCTTCGCCGTAAGTGCCAAAGGGTGAGTCTGAACCGCCATCGCTCTCTGTAATTCCTCATCCCCCCTGGCTGATCACGAACGTAGCTGGCGCTGGTCATTATGGGAACTTCTCTGGCTCAGTGCACCCATCTATATCCTGTACATGACCACCTACCCAGAGACCTCCGCAGCAAACATCCTACGCCGCCGAGCACAGCGACTTCGAAAATTGACCGGAAGGACAGACTTACGCTCGCAAAGTGAGATCGATCAGGAGCATATGGAGATCTCGGCCGTCTTTCAAGATGCCATCATTAAGCCCCTCGAAATCATGATCAAGGATCCTGCAGTCGCATACACGAATTTTTACGTGAGTAAACCTCTCCCTACCCACCAGATTGCTTTCCATTCTTTGAATTTCTGACGAAACCAACGCCGAACTCAGACCGCACTCGTGTACGGCATCTACTACTCCTTTTTCGAATGTTTCCCCCTGGTGTATGTGGGAATTTACGGTTTCAATCTCGGCGAACTCGGCTTGACATTCCTCAACTGCGGCATAGGCTGCTTGATCGGGCTCATCATCTACCTGCTCTACCTAGCTCTTTACCTCGGCCCTGACATCGCGAAGCACGGCATGCGAGAACCAGAACATCGTCTTGTCCCTGCTCTATTCGGGGTGTGGACATCGCCCGCCGGACTCTTTATGTTCGGTACGTTCCATGCGCTTTCGTGACTCACTAACTCACCCACCCCATAAGGTTATAACAAGCCGCATGACTAACAAACTCCATTTTACCCTCAGGCTGGACCGCCCGTCACAGCGTCCATTGGTTCGCCTCGCTAGTCGGCATCGGCATAATGGTAGCCTCAAACTTCGTCGTCTTACAGTGCATCTACGTCTACCTCCCGCTCTCCTACCCACGCTACACAGCGTCGCTGATGGCATCGAACAACTTACTCCGTTCCCTCTTCGCGGCCGGAGCTGTCGAGTACTCTACGCCCATGTTCCGCAAGTTGGGGATTGGACCCGGAATGAGTCTCCTGGCTGGTCTCGCTCTTGTCGGCGTCGTGGGCATGTACTTTTTGTGGATCTACGGCTCCAGACTCCGAGCCAAGAGTCGATTCGCTACCGCATGATTTTGCCCTGGAGGCCCTGGAGTTGTTTTTCGAGATCTTAATGCGTGTACCATGTAATTGGGCCTCTGATTGGTTAAGATCAAAGGGGGGAAGTAAGTTTCTTTTGGGAATGCGCAATAATGCCGCCGAAGCTGACCTCATACGGGGTTTCCTTCAGAGCCGACGCCGGGGGATGTACGAGTATCTGGAGTAAAGGGGGGAATGATTCCAAATGTACTCGTAGGGCGCTCCCTTCTTTCGTGGCGAAACGGGTCGTATAGAAGCAAGAACCATAGTACCATATGTCCCCTTCCAGCCTACGTCTCCTAGAAAAAAAGCCAATCATGATATGCAGTATGTAAATGCCACTAACCTCGTGTCTGAAAATAGTTCGGTATCATCTCTGCAGACGCACATCTCTCCCAGCCCGGCAGCGAGAATCCCCTCTGACCGCGGGCAAGTACCTGCCTACCTAGGTTATATACACCTATCCCAAACCTATCTGAAATACCCACACACCAGCCAGACCCGGATCCGCCCCATTGCTGACGGGGCCCAGGACCGGGACCACAACCGTCAAAACGGCATCGAAAGCGTCTCCGAACGTCCGAGATGCAGGGACAGGCTGGGTACCGAGTCTAAAGACGTCAAAATGAGGAAACGCGAAGGACTGGATTTGATCTACATGGTTACATATTTGTATTACCCACGAGGGTGCTGAAGGGGGCAGGTGCTATATACCGTAGAATTGACGGATCGGTCTTGGATGATGTGATGTGATATGCAGGTAGGTAGGTATATTTAGAAAGAGGAAGATCAGACGAAGGACAGAGTCGAGAGTCATTCAGGGATGAGATATCCCTGCTTCCTGCCCACTATATAGACCAGGAGAAGCAGTAGACAGACAGACAGACAAGCAGGTGAAGTAGGTATAAAGCGTTTGTGCGTATACAACTACGAGTATGTATTGACATCCAATCCCAATATATTCTGTTCCAAATACCCAGTGAATGGGACAAGAAACTCCCTCCAGTAGGAATGTTGTACTGCTTGTCATTGTGGCGGAGGGGTCAGAACACACAGATACATATGCGTTATACCTGTGCCGAGAAAACAAACAAAGAAAAGAGGTATCAATATAGGCCGTATAGGCCATATATCAATCTTCCGTCTCTAAACGGCATCTCCCTCTACCACATTCAGAGGTACATACGTGCCTCGTTCCCTCTCACCAGCCCTCCTCTTCGCAAGACCGCTCTCAAATACACTGCCCACGACATCTCTGATTCCTCCGAGAACGCCTCCTGCAGCGTTGACCATCGACGTAGACATCCTCCTTCTCCTGGCAGCCTTGCCCATTATCGGCGCCGCAATCTTCTTCTGCTCGCCCTCAAGTCGATCGACATCGATCCACTTCGGACGTCCGACCCACCGCAGCGCTAAACTCGACAACGTCACTGAAATACTACTGAAAATCATCGCGGACGCACTCATCAGTGGAGGCATGTGATAACCCAGGGGCAGGAATATGCCCATCGCAAAGGGTAAGCCGATGACATTGTACGCGCATGCCCAGATAAGATTCATCTTGATGCGTCGGAATATTACTCGGCAGAGATGTAGTGATGTGGGAATGTTGAGCATATCGTCAGCGCGCATGATGACGATGTCTGCGGCCTCGACGGCGATGTCGGATCCTGAGACTAAACCAATGCCAATGTTTGCGGTCGCCAGAGCGGGAGAGTCATTGATGCCGTCGCCGACCATCGCAACTATCTCGCCGGTCGATTGAAGGTCTGACACGATGGATTGTTTTTCTCCTGGAGACACAGAGGCGCGTATCGATTCGCGGGGAATGCCAACGACTTCGGCAATTGAGAGAGCGGTGTTATATGTGTCGCCCGTAACCAAGGATGTGGAGATGCCCATCCGGTGTAACGCGGTGACTGCTGCGCGCGCAGTTGGCTTTAATGTGTCCGAGAGGCCAAGATAGCCGGCGTATTGACCGTTGATGGCAACATAAATGGTGGTGATTCCAGTCTTTGATTTGCTGCGGGTCGTCGGAGAGAGGGCAGCATTGACCGAGTTCTCAATTTCGGCTGGAATTTCTATCTTCTTGTTGGCTAGGAAGGTTGCATTACCGACGTAGACTTTGTACTTGGTTTGATCACCAGGATTGTTTAGTTCGATAAGTGCCGAGACACCCTGACCGACGGTAACGTTAAACGTGCCGACTTGTCCAGGGAGAGCTTCTTCTGGTTCAAGACCGAGTTTTTCTTTAGCGGCAAGAACAATGGACTTTGCGATGGGATGCTCAGATCCGGCTTCTGTCAATGCCACCAGAGTCCACCAGAGTTTTTGACGCCATTCGTTTTGGTTCCAAAGCGAAGCAAAATGTGTATCAGCGACATTCAATTTACCAAAGGTGAGGGTGCCAGTCTTGTCAAAGATAACGTGAGTGATTCGTGTAGCGGTTTCAAGTGCAGCACCTCCCTTGACCAGAATACCGTGCTGAGATGCAGTTCCAGTTCCTACCATCACGGCTGTTGGAGTCGCCAGACCAAGCGCACAAGGGCAAGCAAACACGATAACTGAGATGCACAGTGTGAGGCAGACCATGAATTTTCCACCGTTCTCCTTTTTCAAGAAGATCTCGGGTGGGTTCGGCATGATGTGGCTCAATACCATCCACCCAATGAAAGTGATCAGGCCAAGTAGGATGATAATTGGGACGAAATAGCCTGCGACAAGATCTGCCATTCGTTGGATAGGTGCACGACTTGTTTGTGCTTCTTGTACGAGGTTGACAATTTGGCTTAGTTGGGTGTCCTTTCCTGCTCGAGAGACTTTGAAATCGATCTTGCCAGCACCATTGACCGTTCCCGCAATGAGAGCACTTCCTTTCTTCTTTTGTATAGGCATGGCCTCACCAGTGACCATGCTCTCATCAACAAAGCTTTCACCACGTGTGACAGTGCCGTCCGCTGGAATTTTGTCGCCGGGTCGAAGAATAACCACGTCTCCAACCTCGAGTAGTTCTGTAGGAATGACCTTCTCAACTGCCGAAGGACCTGAAGGACCTGGGCCAGACGGGACTCTTTTCAAGTTGAGATCTCCTGTTGGAGTTTTCTCTAGCACTGGAGACGATGGGGCAGTCCACGCGTCGGCCAGTTTTTCTGCGTACAAAGGATCCTCGTAGATGGTGGCCATGCTAGGGGCTAGAGACATTAGTTGGGACAAAGCCTTTGACGTCTGCCCTTTTGCGCGATTCTCCAGCCATCTTCCCAGAGTGATGAATGTGATAAGCATGGTGCTGGTGTCGAAGATAGTTGCTGGTTTGTTGTGAGGGTATATCAAAACAGCCACAACTACAGCAAAACAACTGAAGAAGAACGCCGTTGAGGTACCCAACACCACCAACACATCCATGGTCGGCGATTTATGTTTTAAACTCTTGTATGCAGAAACGTAAAACCTTTTTCCAATCCCAAACTGTACCGGAAAAGTGAGTGCAAAACAGATGATGTCGCCCAAAAAGAGGCCGGAGATAATCTCGACGGCACCGAAATCTATCGACGGCAAAAACATGGGTATAATCATGCTGATCAAAAGCACCGGGATGGCGAACCCCAATGAAGTAAAGAAAGCATGTTTCCATTCCTGAATTTCTTTCGTTCTCGCCAGGGACTCCAGTTGTGCATTGTTGTCTTCCGAGTCGGCCACGAGAGCGTCGAAACCGGCTTCTTCGACGACCGCGACGATCATGCGGAGGCCAATTACTGCAGGGTCGTAAGTAATTGTTGCCCGGGACGTTGACAGGCTGATGACGGCATTTTTGACGCCTGTTTTTGAACGCAGGGCGGTTTCCAGTTCTGTCGCGCTTTGTCCATCTGAAAGACCGTAGATCTTCAGCTGTTGCGAAACATTGGTGGACCCAAGCACGCTCGTCTCAGCCTGGGAAGATATGATTTTCGCATCGAATCCAGCGTCTTCGATGAGTTCAACAATCTTCTCAGAGGGCAAGGCTACTGGATCGTGTGAAATAACCGCTCGCTCGGCAAGAAGACTGATGTTGAATTTGACAAGGCCCGGGACGTTGTTGAAGGCTCCCTCAACAGACGAAGTGCACGCTCCACAGGTCATGCCCTCGATCGCCACAGTTGTAGTCCAAGTGGAAGACTGCTCCTGTCCAGCTGTCCCCGTTTCTGTTGAAAGGCCAGTTTCTTGTACTTTGGAATCAACTACCGTGGCATCGAAGCCGCGGTCTTCAATTATTTCAGCCAGTTGCTCGGCACTAATAATTTTCGCATCATGTTGTACAATTGCCCGTTCGGCGAGGAGAGAAACGCTCATGCTCTTAACGCCCCGAACTTCCTTAAATCCCGCTTCAACTGAGGATGTGCACGCCCCGCAGGTCATGCCTTGTATGGAGATGGTGGTGGCTGTGATCTGGGCTTCTGGTTCGGCGGGTTTCGTCTGGATAGTCAGGGTAGGAGGCTGAGGCATATCGGTGGAAAGGACGGCGGCGTCAAACCCTCGGTCTTCTATTATTTCTGCGATCTTTTCGGGTGACAACTTCTTCGGGTCATGATGCACCACGGCTCTTCCCATCATTAAGCTGACCGAGACAGCACCTGCTCCGTCCACACCTTCAAAGCCGGACTCCACGGCGGATGTGCATGCGCCGCACGTCATTCCGTCGACCTTTAACGTTGTGGTAGCCATGTGGGCGGGGGTGGAGGATTGCCGCAGCGCTGAGTCGCCGCCGACATCGAGCAGACTCATTTTGTCGTTGTCGTTGTTGTTTTCAACGAGGGTTATAAATAGTAGTGGCGTGATACTATTGGGCGAAGGGGTATAAATTCATGGTCGAGCAGGACGCGATTGCGACAATGGGAACAGACGACGCGGGGGCAGCGCTTTGATGGCCAAGAAAAAGTAAAGAGTCGAGGACTTGAAATGAGTGTCAGGAAGAAAAGAGAGAGCGCTGGCGAGTTGGGAGGATTATGCGAGCGGGCACCGAGTTGCAGAGGGACATTCTGAAGCGAAAGGTGAGACGTGAGACCGAGACTATAACGGGGGTGAAGCTGAGAAATGCTGCGAAATTCGGGCCTGAAACCGAATCCGACGCCAAACCCGGTTTGGGACAGAGTCGCCTCCTGAGCCACCGCGAGCTATAAACAACCCCGTGAATAGTGATCAGGTTACTGCCAGAGCAAGATTAATCGCAGTGGGCACTGGCTTCAACGAAGTGGAATGACTTGGATGGTAGAGGATAAGTTTCAGGGGCTTTAAGACCTGCCGCTTGCAAGGGCTTGTCAATGAGCCCGCAGTTCTATCCCGCCTGCCTGCAGCGACAGCCTTGTGCAGCCTTACGATTTATCTAATCCTCACAGGTCCTACATGGCCATCAATTTTTCATGTCTGGACTGCTTGGGCCGCTTTGAAAATCCGATGCATCAAACTTAGGTGCTGCTTTATATGTGCACGATTTGTCTGGTCAATACAATACCTATCTACCCACAGGTACCGTAGGCCAAGTTCCCTGGCACCAGGCAGTTACATGTGTGCATGTACATGTACCACCGATGTTAAGCCGAACCAACACCGTCTAAGCCAACTGAACTTCTCCAATTCAAACATCCACCCTTCTCTTCCATGTAGAGGTTCACCTTCTTTTGATTAGTGGCATCGTCGTCTTCGATTTACCTTTTCCTCTCCTGTAACCATGGACCAGTCTCAAACAAAAGCCCTGGCGGCAATCCAACCCTTCGTCTACCAAGTGACGACTGCAAAGAGCCCCTCCTCACGCTTCATCGCAGAGTTGATCAAAGGCGCCATCTCCGCTCCGGGAGCCTACGTCTTCACAGAACTGCTCCAGTTACCTGTGGTTCAAGCCCTGCGAGGCACAGAATCAGAAGTCTGGTTGACGTTGCTGGAAATCTTCAGCTGGGGAACATACGAGGAATATAAAGGTGCGGAAACAACCACGGATGATGATCGCAGTTCAGACGACTGACTATCGAGTACAGCTATCCCGTCTCTCCCACCTCTCGATGCCGCTCAAACTCTCAAACTTCGCCAACTCAGTCTCCTCACTCTGGCCTCGCCGTTCGCCCCATCCTCGCCCACAAGCACCAGCCTCACCTACGATTCCTTACTCACCACACTCTCCCTCTCCAGCCCAGCCGAACTAGAATCCTTGGTCACCACATCAATATATTCCGGCCTCCTCACTGCACGACTTAGTCCCGCCTCTGCAGTCCCAACCGTGTACATTACGTCCGTCGCACCACTACGAGACCTACGTCCACAATCCCTCCCGGCCCTTCTTCAGATCCTCCAGACCTGGGAATCCCGTTGCACTTCGGTGGTCAGTGACCTGGAGGCACAAATCGCGGCCATCAAAGCCACGGCCTATCAACGAAGCACCAAGGAAAAGAAGCGACAGGAGCTGGTCGATACACTGGTCCTCTCCAGCGACAAACAGTCCTCAAATGGTAATAACGGTACCTCCGCGGCTGGCGTCGCCGGTGGACGAGTCCTCCGCAGCTCGGTGCCTGGCCAGAGACCGCCTAGCAAGCGGGATCTGGACCAGCACATCGAAGGTGAAGACGAGGAGTACGAGGACGAGTATGAGGGCATGGACCTAGACGAGGGTCTCGGTGACACACCTGGAAACTTTGCCGGTGCTGGAGGGAGAGGTGGTGGCGGGACGTCGAGAGGTGCAAAGAGAAACCGCGGCCGGGGATCAAGGTGACCATAGCACTCCGTCCAGATCATTGGAGGGAAACCCCAGTATGAAGCATGAAGTATGACAGGCTGGGAATGAGCCTGGTATCTGAGCATTGGAGCCAGAAAGCCATCTCTACCTACCAGGCACTGTTACGAAAGCCACCTCTCAAGGATTGTCATCTGGTTCACCATGATACTCTGAAACGACGCCAGGGATGATGTCGCTCCCCGCGCCACGTGTCTGATGTTCTGATGTCCAACACGGAGGTATTTTAATGGCTTGACGATATCGAGCCCAGTTTCACGCCTAGACGGAAGGAGAATGAATCACGAGGGAAAGCATCAGTTACGCACCTAGTACTCCCCTGAGACGCAGGCGAGCATACATAGCTACACGCACCTGCTTAGGTAGAAGGCACAAACAGAAAACGCGATACGACGTTATGATCAACAACTCTCTAGGCCCATGTTCAAGCTTTTCGGTTCCATTTCCACTGTTGCTCAAGCGAATAGCTGTACGTAGCTTGGAAGTGCATACATAGAAACTAACAGCATACATATCCAAGCTCGCCACGTTTATTGTATGTGCACACACCGCAATTTGCGCCTTCTTTCTGTTTCATCCGATCCCATCAATCCGTGCTTCATTGCCTGCAGACAGCTCGATTGCGGAGGGCCTTCTTTTTGGTGAGCGTGCACTCCCTTCCATTCTCTCATTAGTTACCGAGCTCGTCATCGTTGCTCGGTGGGTATCTTCTCCAGTTTCCTTTCGACGCCAGCCCAGCCCAGTTCTGTGTTTGTCTGTTCGAAAAGCAAGAAATAAGCCAGCTCCGACGCATGCCCAATCCCCGCCGCTCGTTTTGTTCGCTGAAATATCACACACTGGTTTAAATCCCCACGTAGTTCCTGAAAGCCCATCGTTTCCTATTCCCTTCCAATTCAAACGCCCAGACAAGATCCGTATTTTGTGCCCATGGTCGTTTCACGCTCATTTCGTATGCAACTATGCATTGTTTCTGTTTTCGTTCGGTTGCCTCTCGCTTAGGAGCAAAGGTTAAAATCTCGTCCCGGGAACGAATATAAACAGCACACATAGGGCCACTGCAACGGCTGCGAATACCAAGAAGGCTATCGTTGCCCTTGTCAAAAGGAGCCTTCGTACGAAAGGTTCTTTGATCCGCGACCAATTCATCCAGGTATATTCACTAAACCCCAGATACGCGGCCACGATGTCGAGTTTGTACTGGTATGAGATGAGGAAATAGGCGCCAATGGTGAAGGGGAGGATGAGCTAGAGATCTCTGGTTAATACAGGTAATGATGAGGGATAGGTTTCGACGTACCCAACAACGAGTGGCGCGCGATCTGTCTCGTAGGATCATATAATAGCCAGCCCAAAATCCAGCCATCAAGCTGGTTAGAGCGATGATCAACCTGATCAAAACACTGAGGGGAACGAGATTGCCCAAGGCTTTTGCTTGCAAAAACCCAGGGAACGCATCCCTTTCCATAGCTTGGAAGACATAATCCTTGGCATCATCGAACACTTCTGGATCATCTCGTCCCTCCTCTTCGATTGCACGAATAATCTTGTTGAGCATTGTATCTGGCAACACAATTTCCCGTTCAGAGCCGGGAAGAACGAACGTGTACAGGATCTTCTCCGCGCTGGCTTTAATGTCGGCTCTAGCGACACTATGGCCTGGAGAATTCGAGTCTGTTCGTACGTCCGTATTGGTGAAGCTCGGCTGTGGTAGTTCGGAGGGAGATGGTCTGTCCCCAGAGGGTCGGCTGATGGCCCTTGAGCGTGATGATGCCATACTATGGGAAGGAGAATGCTCGATTGCCGCACCATCTCCTCTACTCCGTGGTGGTTTGGCTCCGTTGTCAGATCTCAAAATAGCCGAAACTCTTGATTCTTGTCCAGTCTTTCTGGCGTCAACCCCTTCGCCGAGATCGAATTGTTCTAGCAGTGCGGATGACCTTTTGCTGGTGGCCTTTTCCATCTCGGGCGTGTCAACAAGCATGGATCGACGCAGTTCGCGGACGTAATGTCGGCATAATGACATGTGTTGCGACACATCGAGCCTGATGAATGTTAGAATGTTGTTTTGCACCGGGAAGAGAAAGAACCCCACCAAAAGTCAAGATAATCGACCGAGCGCTGTTGGTCACGCATGTAGATGTAGAAGGAGAAGAGATCTACTGGCGCAAGCGTTCTTCGACCCAGCACCTCCATCAGTGTCGGTAGCCTGTTCCTAACCTCCACATCCTCGCCTCTGCTCCCAATATGCGCCATTGTTTGTGCTGGTTAGAAGGCTCAGCCAGGTCGCTGCCGCTCGAATCGCGAGGGGGCCACTTCCAGTGGGAGGTCGAGAAACGGTGCAATAGCAGTCGCGTACAGCTCGTCGAGCGAGAAGATCGGTATTTGTTTGCGCCGGAGCTTGTTCGATCGAGTGTCTTGTGGTGGGTTGAGATATTTGAGACTGGTGAGATTGAGGTGAGATGGAAGTGACGCGAGGTTGGAGCGAGGGTGGCTGGTTACTGACGGGCACAGCTGCTTCACAGAGTGACCATGGTGAATTGAGGTGCGTGACTAGATGTCTCGAATGCAGTCGAGCGAGCGATAGCGATAGATGGACTATGTGTGGGAGGTGGTGGGTGAATTGAATTCAAATCAAGGAAGGGAGTGATGAGGCTTCGGCCTGGGAATTGGACGCGGCCAGGGCAACCCCTGCAGCAGAGCTTGATTGGTTGGTGGAAAGCCTCCCACAATCTGCAGGTCCCGGAGCTCATCCTTAACTGCCAGCCAACAGCCTGTCACTGTGTTTATCTTTGGGAGATTTTGAATGGTTCCTGTGTTACAAGTCAATGAGGCGCAGCAAGTCCTCTGTCGGTTGTCATCTTTATCATGGCAATCATGCCCATGTGGGCTCAAGTTTACGCGTAACTCCTTTGATGCACTTTGGGTATCATCCTCGTAGCAACATGTGCACTTCACAAATGCTCCTCCATCCTTTCCAGAGCCGATGACAGGGTATCTCAACAACCTGATTCTCCGAATAACGCCTAACGACACAACTTATTACAGCACGATCCGACCCAGGATTTGACACAGTAATTGAATAGTCATTAGCCGGTCGATCACTCGGCCAGGTGCTGCCAAACGTTAGTATCTATGCGACATAGATTCTGACAATCGATATCCGACTTACCGACCACTCTGGAATGTTCTTGATCTGCTGCCACATAAACTTCTCGAGCTTATTGGCACTCTTAGCGTATGGCGTGGTCTCGTTGTTGTATCGGCGACAATTGTCAAAGATCAGACGGGCGTCCTTGATAAAATCCTCGGGTCTGGGGTACAGATCGTTCTGAAGCCGATCCTCCATTGTTGAGAGATCCATAGGTTCCTTGATGACCTCGTAGTAATCTGGTACTTCGTCCTTGTTGACAGGCTGGGCAAAGGGCCAGGCTGCGGTGTGATTCTGCATGTCGTTGAGCAAGTGCAGGAGTTGGTTGTAGTTCGGACCATGGCGTGGCTGTCGGGAGAGTTCGTCCATTGAAGGAGACCATCCAGATTCTCTGATGGCAGGAATCGACATGGGGTCGATGGGAACTATGCCGTTTTTCCAGGCAGCTGGAGGAGGGTGGACGATATGTGACTTGCTCACAGCTCGAATCTTGGCCATGACCGCTTCTTTCTGTTTCTGGAGCATTCGCGATGATTCAAGATAGCGGATCTTGGGTATCATGCTGCACTGCATGATAGTACCCCCTTCATAATCCTTGATGTAACCCATCCAGATCGACTTTTCCAGTGTGATTTCTTTGGTAAACCCCTGCTTCTTGAAATAGCCAATAGCATAATTGTCGGCATAGGTTAAGAAGTACATGATGGGAGAAGTCGCCTTGACGTAGTCCTTGAGATGTGCCATGAGATGAGCGCCGTAGCCTTTGACCTGCTGATCGGAAGAGATGGCGCAGAAGACGATCTCGGCGAACTTCCTGGCATTGAATGGACGATAAGTAATTCCGCCAACGACTTCGAGGGGTTGTTTGATGATGGCGATGGAGAGATGGGTCTTGTCATAAACAAGTCGCGCAATATAATCCTTGGGCATTTTGGGCAATTGCTTCTGGAAGATACATTTCAAGCCGGTCAAGATGATATTGCTCTCTCTTGAATTGTCATTGTTGACCACTCTGAACTCGATCTCGCCTTGCTTCTCTTCGATTGCTGCACCCTTGAGAGGAAAATCGACCGGGGTAGGTGTGATAGGAGGATCTGATTCGGACTGTTCAGGAAAGAGTGGGTTAACATCAATGTCCTCGAACGGCATAGTGAGGGTGGAACGACGACGTAGGCGTCCATGCTCTTCAATGACAGACACAGACAGTGTTGAATCTGTATCTGTGGGCATATCTGGGAATTGATGGTAACGATAGTCATCCTTGCCTGGGGAGAATGTTCCCAGCGGAGGAGGCTTTGAAGACATGATGGAAAGGTTGTGCAGCAAAAGATGAATTTACCTCTTCGTGCTTAACACTGTCCAGGACTGGCGATTCTGTCCGTGCTTTCTTAGAGCGAGAGGAAGAAGCGTCCTCTGAAGCCTTGCGCTTTGTGTCTGCGGTTCCAGCGCAGTTAGTGGAAGTCAGTGCGATACCACTGAACCGCGGGTACTTACGCTCTCCATTGATCGGTGCCATCACGGCGACTACCGCGACTTTCGACGGAGTTTTGAAAGGCAATTATTGCGACCCCAACGAACGCTTCGCGGCAGAAAATGACGATGACTATGTGAAAGTTGACACGGGAGTTGTCCAAGTCCAAGATGGAGATTCTAAGCCGGCTGATATTCGGAATGCGGCGCGGGGAGAAGCGCCAAATCGGCTTCGGATATACTTTCCACCGTTCAAGTCGCGTCTTTCTCCTGCGCAGTTGAAAGACCACCTAAGTGCATCATTGCTTCCAGAGTGTCTACCATTGATAATTTATTTCGGTGAAAATTCTCACACCAGGAACCCAAACATCAATGTCTCTTTACGAAGTCTGGCAATCTGCTTCGAGCAGCCCTTTCCAGCCCACAGTCGGTAAGGAAAGCCAACTGTACGTTGGCCTCCTTCTAGTGCTTGTTGGTAAGCTTCTCCTGCTCATCGTCAATGAAGACCTGGGGCTAACAGGTATAGGTCTCATTTTCACAGGCCTTTTTGCCTTGAACAAATCGCCCGTCTCATTACCCGTATTCGGTGTCCCTGCTTCTCTCGCTTTTGCGTAGGTCACAAACTAGGAATATACTTTATAGAGACTGATGGGTCGCAGGATTGGAGCTGTTTATGCGATCTGTGGCTTTGGGGTCTATGTCTGAGCCTGCACCTCTCCAAAAGGCTCCTGAGCGTGCAGACTTTGGAAGCAGCTATCGGACAGCAGTAGACGACAACCCAAGCTTGCAGGATGGCAGACGCTCCTATTTTCACAGCGATTTCAACGTCAGCACGACAACTCTACCTGCTCCTGCGCTGCATAGCCTTTTCTCAGCGTGCCGAAGTCGAAATTAATCCCCAAGGCATCAAGTTCTCAGTGGAAGAAGCACGCGTCGTACAAGGCTTAACTTTCCTCGACAAAGCTCTTTTCTCCTCATACAGCTGTAGGATGAGCGATACCGATCACGCGTTACCTGCTTTCTCAATCTCAATCACCGCATTACTTGAGACCCTCCAGATATTTGGCATTGCTGAAACAAGTTCTTCGGCGCGCAACCCATATGGCGGCTTTTCATCTTCCTATGGCAATGCTTTCAGCACTCCTGCGTTAGCCTTGGGTGGCACATGTCGTATTTCTTATCAAGAAGTGGGTGCACCGCTTACCATCACCATTCAAGAAGGAGCAGTAACGACGACGTGTGAGATGAATACGTATAGCGTGCAAGAAACATACGGAGATGATGGTGGCATTCCCCTGGATAGAAGCAAGCTATGCTTAAAGGCCATAATGAGAAGTTCTTGGTTGAGTGACGCCATCGGAGAACTCTCAGGTACCAATCCTACAGTACTTGTCATCAATGCTTCAAACCGCTCTGCTCCTTTCTTCTCGTTAGAGGGTGAAGGCGGTCCATTTGGAGACAGCACCGTGGATTTCACCCCTGAGTCGAAAACCGATCCAACCCCAAACGGTACGAAGGGGAAGAAGCAGCCTCTTGTTACGGAAACGTTCGTGGTCAGTGCGTCATCTGGTAGCCATGGCAGAGTCAAACAACGGTACAAATTCGACATGATCAAGAGAGCATCAAGGGCAATGGCATTGGCGAGCAAAGTCAGCGTGCGGCAAGATGAACAGGGCGTCCTCAGTCTCCAATTCATGATCGACTTGACGGATAGTACTAATTCGGGTCTGCGTCGAGATGACGGTCAAGCACCCACTGCTCCCCCAACTCCTACCAGCGTTGCGTTCGTCGATTTCAGATTCGTCCCGCTCTTAGACGACGAAACGACCGAAAGCGAAGAAGAGTCCGAAGAAGGTGTCGATGAACAGGATCAAGATTTAATGGCATGAATGATATCCTGGTCGCTGTCAGTCAGCTCGTACCCCTTCCCTCTTCCATCAACTTCGCTTCACTTCACTACCATCCGTTGGCATGTGGTTTGAAAAACTACTTCACTCGACCCGCAGAAACTTCTCATGAGAAGCATGTGGCTCAAATTTTTGTCGACCCCCTCCCTCCTTAATAAATATCCTCCTTCCTCTCCTCTCGGAGTTGGACTCTCTCCTACTTTTCCACTCATCCTATCCTTCTTCGCGTGTTCGCTTGGATATTCGCTTTTATATCAACACCGCTACTCCATCTCTCCAACTTTGAACCTGCTTCATTCACCGTCTAGATCAATTTCACTTGAAACCGCCGATTCAACATGGGTAGACTACCAGTTTCACACGCCGGTAAAGTCAAAATCCATGCTTGTTCGATTCCTTCAGAATTTCACGTTCCCGATTCAGCACTCTTCTCTGCTCGATGGTGGACAATAGTCACCAAAAGAGATGCTTTCTACCAGGCTCTAGTGAAGCACATCACGCCCACAACGTTCTCTAGACGATTCAAAGTCCAGGGTAGTGTCGAAATTCGAGCCGATATCGACGCCAACAAACAGTCCAAAACCAAGATGAAAGAGCCCGACAGAGCTGGAAGCTTGCGCACACCCTCACGTTCCATATCTGCTCAAATACCTTCAACAGCCGAAGAAGAGGAAGACGATGATTTTGCAGATTCTGATGACCAGCTTGCGCAGGATGCCGGAGAAATTCAGCGAGAATCAAGTGAAGTGCAAGCTGACGTTTCTCCGGGAAATCGGTCTAGTCGTCGGTCAGCTGCTGCGCGAAAGATTCAGAAGTTTGAATGCAGTCTCTGTGGAAATTTCGACATCTTGGAGAGAGTTCATTTTGACGATGGAGCCGTCATCTGCTACAGGTGCAGAAATGTTAACCAGGTTGCGGAGACCAATATTGAGCCAGAAGAGGCAAAAACCAAGAATGCAACCGCCATGACAGAAGCAACAAACAAGGCAGAGGGCCAGAAACGTATCAAGGTAGAAGACGAGGATGAAGTGGAAGTGCTCGAGATACGAAATCAAACTATAGCAACAAGCGGCCAAAAGAGATCTCGCCAAGAAGCTGCACCCAGAGTTACAATTGGTGGACAAGAGTATTTTGCATACGTCGATACAAATGGTAGACCAACGCTCGTGCCCGTTGAGGAATCTCCCAACAAGAAGATCAAAGTCGAGGTCGAGATAAAGACCGAGAAATGAGCACGGAGATGGGTGAAGAGAACAACGGCTGGAGATTGCCCTGGAGTAAGGGGCATCACAATTGCTTATCAGCCACAACTGGAGAAACGCTATTCGTTGTTCTCACATGACAAAATTTACAAACTAATAGGGCTTGTGAGGTGTACGGGGTCTCAATCCATCTATTATCTCGTCACATAGCCACCATAGATTTGAACTTACGGAACAAGAGGAGCAGAAAGCAATATGCTGGTTGAGAAAAAGGTGAAAGGTAGTGTGCTTGGAGCGAGGTTGGCAAAGTTTCTGTCCTGACAGTGAGAAACCTGGGTGGCCAACACAATTATCCACAGATCTGGACGAGCAGGGGAAACATATGATGGAAGCTGGCAATGTCCTTCAACGCTATATGCCGATTAATCATCGATAGAATCTCAATTCACACCTGGCTACTTCTGTGAAGTCACTTTCTCGAAATGATAGCACGGATTGTGATTTTTTGTATTCCTGTAGCCCGCCGTATGAGTCGGCATGATCTGCCGTAGTTGCTGTCAGCGGGCGGATGGCCGCGACATTGACCGGACGCATTTCCGACGTCATCCAAAAAAAGCTCAACACGAAAAGGCAAATCTCAACCCTCAGGCTGTGCGAGTCAGCGATGATCGCAAGATAAAGCAGCTATATATGAGAACCGTCTTCCCGAGGATATATAACAGTTGACTAGCTTGTTCGAGATCTTCTTCATTCCATCAGAAAGCAAGCTTCAGGACGATACTGATGAGCCTCCTACAGCTATTGTTACGGTAACGTCCGTTTTCTTTTCTCTCCTCATCTCACATACATCCCAATCACACCCCCTTGGAAAGCCGACATGGAAACCAATAAACCCGCAATGCCGCCCCTCGCTGAACAAGATACCGAGGCCACGATCGAACGTCTTGCGTCGAGCAATCCAGCCATGACAGTCCCGGCCTCAGCCTCAGCAGACATACGTGCCGTTGCCACGCGCGCGGACTTTCCAACAGCCACGGGCTGGACAAGCGCAGGACGGCTGAGGCGACACAGCACCGCTGGCGCAACCAGTGCGAGTCTCGCCCGGAGGATAACGTCGAGGTCTGATCCCGCGGGAGAGGGGCTCTGGGCAACCTCGACATCCTCATCAGACGATGCGGAATCCTCGACCGCGAATTCCAGCACCGACGGCAACCATCAGCAGCACAAATCGTCCACATACGATGCATCTGCTCCAGATACTCCACGATCCAAGTACGAGCACGGCTGGCGGCGCGTGGTACGAAACTTCTCGCCCTCGTGGTTCAGCGTGACAATGGGCACGGGCATCTGCTCACTGCTCCTCATCACCATCCCCTTCAAAGCCACCTGGCTCTACTGGCTCAGCGTGGCCTACTTCGGGCTGAACAGCATCCTCTTCACCATCGCGCTGACGCTCTCGATCCTGCGCTATACACTCTATCCGGAGATCTGGGCCGTCATGGTACGGGACCCGAACATGGTGCTCTTTGTGAGCACATTCCCCATGGGGTTCGCGACGCTCGTCGAGTCGTGGATCTTCCTGTGCTGTCCGTACTGGGGATACTGGAGCGTGGTCGGCGCGTGGGTCGCGTGGATGCTGGACGTCGCGATCGCCGTGTCCGTGACGGTGTCGCTGCCGTTCCTGCTCATGAGCGCGAGCGAAAAGCAAGGTCTCGAACGCATCACGGCCGCGCAGCTGCTCCCCATCGCCGCCACCATCATCGCCTCCGGCACGGGCGCCGAGGTCGCTGCCCTGCTGCACAACCCGGCTCAGGCCCTCGGCACCACCCTCGCCTGCTACGTGCTGTGGGGCCTCGCCACGCCACTCGCCATGGCCGTGCTGGTCATGTACTACCAACGCCTGGCGCTGCACAAGCTGCCGCCGCGCGAGGTCGTCGTTTCGGTTTTCCTGCCCCTTGGCCCGCTCGGCATGGGCGGCTACACCATCACGTACCTAGGCAAAGTCTCGCGCGTCGTGTTTCCCCAGGTCGACCTCTTCACCGACCTGCCACTCGCCGGCGACATCGTCTACGTGCTGGGCATCTTCGTCGGCCTCATCATGTGGGGCTTCGGCCTCGCGTGGCTGGTCTTCGCCCTCGCGACCATCTATTCCACGCGGCCCGTGTTCAACATGGGCTGGTGGGGATTCACGTTCCCGCTGGGCGTCTATGCCATCTCGACCATGACGTTCGGCGTCGAGTTTCCCAGCTTGTTTTTTAAAGTCCTCGGGACGATCTTGGCCGTCGCGGTCATTATGTTGTGGTGTGTGGTCGCCGCCGGCACCGCTAGGGGCGCGTATTCCGGCGAGTTGTTCTACGCGGTGTGTTTGAAGAATTTGCCGCCGGAGAAGCAAGGGCGGCGGGCACGGCTGGAAGACAGGGATTTGGAAAAGGGGAATAATGTCGTGGATAGGGAGAAAGCGATCAGGGGTTGAAAAACGGAATTTTTTTTTTCGAATTTGTTGCGACAATTTTTGGCAAATTATTGAATTTCATGACTTCGTAAAAACCCCTCATTCACACATGTCGTTCATCACCCACTGGGCACGGTGCATCGCCTCTCGAATACCCAAAATGGGCCTCACTAATCCACTGTTACCGCTGCTAATGACCCAACGCATCATAAACGCTCTGATACAACTGACAGCGCTTATCCACGACATCGGTATGATTGCGATCCAGCACCTGCAGATACGTGCCCGTCGCATCTGGTCCGTCGTCCGCCCTAACGCCGCCGCCGAGCACGCCCATGTGGGCGGCTCCCGCGGGCCACGTGGCGTTGTTCGACCACCCCGTGGGGTTCTTGGCGAACGAGGCCCACGTGTGCTGCATGTAGCGGCTCAGGGCTTCTTGGAACACCGTCGTGTTGTCGTCCTTCGGGTAGGTGCCCATCACGAGGCCGATTTCGGAGGAGTGGTAGACGCCTGAGTCCGGGAAGATGACGGTGTCTAGGATGGGGAAGAGGGGTGGGTTAGTCGATATTTTTCACGCACAAGAAAGACGCGGGAAGAAGAGGAAGGCGGATGAAACTCACTCGGGAAACTGGCATTGTAGTAATATCGCCAGGTGGGGACGCCCACTTTCGCCGTCTCGAGATGCACGAGTCTCGCCGGGCACTGGAAGATAAAGTCCGTGTACAGAGCACCCAACTGCTCCAACGAGCCGTTGAATGTGCCGGCCAGATACTCACCAGACCCCGGCGCCCCATTGATAGGGTACGCTGCGAGCAACGACGCAACCTGCGCATCCGTCGCCGTGGGGAACAAACCACGGATGAACGTCGCCGAGTCATTGGCGCTGATCGAGTACAGCCGGCCTTCATCCGCATTCGTGCCGCCCAAGATAGGCACGCGGGCGAATTTACCCGGATGTGCGGCCGTCGAGTTGAGCCGGTTCGAGCGCGCCGTGTACGCGTACGTGACGTTGTCGACCAGCGGCGTCCAGCCGATACGATTGATCTGGTTGTAGTCACGGATTGTCGTCGCGGGGAGGGCGCGCATGCAGGCCAAGACGTCCTTGGCGGAAGTACAGTTCATGCCTGCCACGAGCATATCCCACGACGCGGAGGAGTTGGCCGGCACGGCGCGAAAGGTCGACGTGCCGGACTCCATGATTGCGGCGCGAAAGTTGAGAGGTTTAGGGGCGAGGGTCAGGAGAGCGTCGATGCTAGAGAACACATGAGTAGTCGTGCGCAGTATGATAGGAGGTTAAAATTCATGGACAGGGGATGAGGACTCACGATGCTCCACCAGCACTTTCGCCAAAGATGGTGACCTTGTCTGGGTCGCCGCCGAAGGCTGCTATGTTCTTTTGCACCCAGTCGAGTGCGAATCGTTGATCTAGCCATCTGTAGGATTATATTAGCATAGCACGGTCGTTATCGTCGGGCGGCATGGATCCCTACCCTGGATTGACTTCTGATAGGGGCACTAGAGGCGATTGTGAAAAGCCAAAGACGTTTGTTCGCTATTTGCAACTGCGTCAATTCTCGAGAACTTGGGTGTGCAAGTCGCGGATTCACACTCACATAGTTTGGTGCCACGACAATGACATCCTCATTAGCGGCCAATGTCTCACCATCATATAGCGGATTGAAATTCGACCCGTAAAGCAATCCACCGCCATACAGCCAGACCATGACAGCCTTCTTGGTTGCATTGTTAGCTGTCGGGACGTAGATGGCGGCATTCAAGCAATCTTCACTTTCCGGCGCAGCAGGCGTATTGAACCATTTCAGAATGAGGTTCCGACGAGCCTCAGGATAGTTGAACTGTTGTATACATGCAGGGCCATATTTTGACGCGTCAAGAGGAGTCGACCACGAAGCGCGTGGCTTGGGAGGACCCCATCGGACGGGTTTCGCAGCGAACGGCACACCCAGGAAGGCGTTCACTGAGAGATCGCTGATGTTGGAGGTTTTGGTTATACCCACCACGACTCCAGTGTCGATTTTGACTTGAGGACGAGTGGAGTCTGCTGTTGGCAGGGCGAGAGTAGACAAAGGTAAAGCAAGCAGTGATAGAAATATAGTATTAAGAGGCGCCATGATGAATATGTATTGGAAGCTCTGGTGTGGGTGTGGCAGGCAGAGAAACAGTAGAACTCAGCTCTGGAGCTCACCTTAAGCTTCAAATCCAGCACATCCTAGCTTCAAGATGATGTGGAAGCTCTTTATAGCTTCTCTGGGGCGAGAGCTTTTAGTTTGTGGCTTTTTGGGGATATTCGTATTTGTCGTCTTCGGTGCCTGACCTGGCCTGACGTGGCGGAAAGCGGAAGCATGGTAGATCGCTTTGCACAGAATGCCGAGCTTGACTTCAAAGTGACGATGGACCGTGTGAAATGTGGAGGATGCTAGTCCTGGCGGGGGTGGAAGTGAGCTAGAAAGTGAATCCTGTGATCCTTCAGAGGCGCTTGAGAGGCACTTGCGAGGCTTGGCCTGGAGACAAACTTGTTCGGGTTCGGGCATGGCGTTCTCTGACGTGACTGGGCTTTACCAGTAACAAAGAGCCCACAAGCACCGCCGAGCCTCGTGGAGATCGGCTTGTCAATTACGCATGGAATACTACCACCTGCTACATGACACTGCATGCCCAGGCACCCAGGCTCCCAGGCGAGAATACCTCAAGCTGACCGAGGAGCCCTCGGCTTGCTTGAATCAACTTGAAGCTTCGGTCCAAGGACATACTTCGTGCCCACAGCCTGAAGGAACATTTACGTGGATGCAATTGCCAGTTCTTTTGTTTGCAGGTACCTTGCGGAAACTAGTACGTATGAATAGACACCCGGTGGCACCTTGGACGCTGAAAAATCACACTCCCCCGGTGGGATGAGTTGGATCAACCCACTTCACGGCTTCAGGATTTTCCACCGGCACCAAATCTGGGATGTTGACTGCAATTGCCGAGTCGTCGCTTCTCATCAAGACACATTCCAGCTCTTCATCTTCCATGGCATTGATCTCTTGATGCGGCACGTAGGGCGGGACGTAGATGAAGTCTCCAGGACCGGCCTCGGCTGTGAATTGCAGCTTGTCACCCCATCGCATTCGTGCTTTGCCCTTGACCACGTAAATCACGCTTTCCAAATGTCCATGGTGGTGAGCACCCGTCTTCGCGTTGGCATGGATCTTGACGGTCCCGGCCCACAGTTTTTGTGCTCCTACGCGAGCGTTGGTTATGGCTGCGGCTCTGTTCATCCCCGGAGTTTGCGGGGTATTCGTGTCTAGACTCCCAGCAGGGATGACTCGGACACCACTGTCTTTCCAGTCATCTGGAGGTTGATCATTCGCAGAGGTTGCTTGAAACATATGAGCTGGCCCAGAATGAGAGTGGCCATGATCATGGGGGTGATCATGAGAATGATCGTGCGTATGAGTGTGTTCGGACATGTCCCCAATGCCTTTTCCTTCCAGCCGAGGTGAATTGGTTCGAGAGGACGCACGATGCTGCTTTGATGTATGCCTGAGTTATCGCAATATCCTTCGGACTATGCCTGTAACTACTTCCTCTCGGCTAGAGAAGTTGATACGGGTACCTACGTTTGCGGCGCGATAGGAAGAAAAGTGGTGTGTTAAATAAATTGTTCAGGTCGGCAATGTCGCCATAAAATTGGAGACGCATGAAAACATACCACTGGCACCACCGCGTGCGTACATCTCCATGCCTGTGGTAGGGCGGAATAAATAGCCCCGCTGCTGTAGCTTAGGGCCTAGGTATGTGAGCAGGAGAAGAAAAGAAAATAATCCGAAAACTGTGACTTCATGTGTGACTTTGATTTCGTTTCTATTCTAAGCCCAGAGATTTGGTCCAGCCGAAGACCATGCACCTGCGGAGAAAATGACTTCTCCTATGATCGTCTCGTCTCTCATCTGCTTATCGGATCTCTCTGGGATATGTTTGTGATTCTGCTTTTGTGTGTACTCTCGTCGTTACAAGTCGTGAATGATTTCGAGAATCATAGCACCATCATCTCATCCATTGATCATGCATCAGTCGTGAGGGTCAATGTACCAATCTAAGCACGGGCCTCGACCTTCTTCAAGAGCTCAGGGAACTCCTTCCAGTCATACATGATCTCGACACAGTTGCATTGCTCCCGAAGTGTCTTCTCCATCTCCTTCATCTTGGCCTCGCCTTCCTCGATGCCGTAGACACCAATGTAACCAATGCAAGGAATACCAGCACGCATGGCAGCAGTGGCACCACTCTTGCTGTCCTCGACGGTGACGCACTCCTCAGGCTTGACACCAAGTTGTTCGCAGGCATAGAGGTAGATCTTGGGATCAGGCTTGCTGGATGGGGGGTTGAGAGAGGTGGCGGCACTGTAGACGTGCTCGTTGGGGAAGTAGTGGTCGATCTTGGTCTTGACAAGAGAGGCAACGACACGTGGTTTGGCCGAAGTGCTGACGACGGACATGGGGTAGCCCGCTTGCTTCAAGCGCTCCAACTCCTCCGGAGCACCAGGGCAGGGTTGGCACTTCTCGGTGAGTTTGGCAGTGACAGCTCCGAGCTCCTTATTGACGTACTCCTCAAGCTGGTCTGCGGGCATCTGGAAGTTGTGCTTCTTTTGGAGACCGACCATCATGCCACGGAAGTTCTGGCCGACGAACGACTCAAGGAGGTCATGGACGGTGTAGCGGTCGGGGATGTTGTACTTCTCAAGAAGCTCATTGGTGAGATCGGTGCAGGCTTCGAAGGCAAGACGCTCTGACAAGCAGAGGGTGTTGTCGCAGTCGAGGAGAATGTACTTGACCTATAGTGGGACATATTGTCAGTGGATTGGTGCTTGATCGTGACAATGTGGTTGAAGGAGCGGTCAGTAGTGAGGGAGGGGTAAAGCGAGAAGTGGTGGAATTACCTTGGGCATGTTGGCGGTGTTGTTCAGCAAGTCTAATAGTTGAAGAAAGAGAACAGGACTGAAGAGTCTATAAAGGAGAAGCTCGAGAAGAGGAAAGAGAAGAAAGTTTGAATTGCTTTTGTAGGAAATGAAAGAAAGAAAGAGTAAATAGGTGGGATGGGAATCTTCAAGTTTTTTGTTGATAGATTATCGGCCACCGCATCAATTCAATGCAGCCAGTGAAGACTGGGGAAGGTGCCACTCGAGCCACTGTTCTGGGCGCCCGCAACTTCACTCAGGGACAAATTTAAGCTCTCTCATTGGCTCATTTGACGTCACCGAGCAGCCCTTGCCAAGTGAATTTAGATCCAGTTGGGCATTCGCGCCTCACCCCAGATTGAGACACCCGTGACTCCTCTATCAACCGTGATTGGCAAGACATATTCATTGATTCCAGACCGATATTTGCATGGTTCTAATATTCTGGCGATATGTGCATACAGAATGATCGTTCTAAAACAACACTTTTGATCTTGTTCGCGACAAAGTCATACCCATCAACTGCTCCTGTCTTCTCTTTCTCCCCTCCTGCGCACCCGATTGCTTCGACCTAGCTGCCCTTGTATCTTTCGTTTCGTGGTTATTGTTCCGGTCGATATCCGACAAGCGCACCAGGTCCAGGGTTGAAGCTATGTTGCAGCGTATTTGGGCTCGGTTTGAGTCTCTTGCGTCTGGCCGACTTGCTCTGGCAGAGTGACTTTTACGAAATCCTTCTCTCTAACAGCTGACATGCCCAGGGCCATGGTGATTGCCATGGCAGCAATTTCCTCCAACACATCCATGCACAGGTAGATAGTCGCGCTACCATTGAGTAGAGCAAATCGTTTGTCGTCACTGTCATAGTCTCCAAGTGCCGAGTAGACGAGCCTTGCCGCGAGGAAGGGAGCAGACAACGCAGTGGCGAGGAACAGCTTTTTCTGAAACCGTCTCAATGTGGTAAGGAGCTGGAAAAACAGCCAAGCTGTCATTATGATGGTGATGACGAACACAGCAATGAATAAAGCCATGGAAGCCTTGACAAGACCGCCTGGGTGGTAGGTATACGTCAAATGCCCGTCAACTACGGCGTACGTGACATTGGCGGTACTGACTCCCGCGATACCGAGAAATAGGCCAACGAAGGCCAGGATGGTCACCAATACGAGGGCTCTGGGAGGCATTCGTCGTTCCGTGTCGCTGGCAGAAGAAAAACAGTGTTAGTCCATCTGATCAAGGTCCAGAGGAATCCTCATTGAACAAACTCACATCTGTCTCAGAATTCCAACGTATGTCAGCAGCAGAGGTGCAATGCCGATCAACTCGCACACATTCTCAGCGCGCGTGACGCCGTTTGAGGGATGGTCAATTGATATCAAGGTAGATATACTGCCAGCAATTCGAAGGAGGGAGAGAGTAACAGCATACCGCCAGATCTTGCTGCCAATTCTCCAACCAGTCCGCTTCCAGATGAACACTGCAGCGGCGAGAATGAAGGGAAAGACGGCGAGCTGGAGGATGGCTATGCCGTCTCTTTCGTCTACTTTGCCCATTTTGGCAACGGGCTGATAAATATACGCGAGAAGGTGGGCGTGAAGACCAAGAAGATGGGCTGTGGTAGGTAATGAAGAAGCTCAACTGGAAAAGGACTTGCCTGATACTATCCGAGGAAGTGATATGGCTCTTTTATGCTCGCTGGCATCTTGACCTTCTGCAATCCATATCAGGCCCTCCATGCAACCCTATTCCCGATGTGCTTCGGAGATGAGAGGTCTGCGACGCGTTCGAGCAGAGCTTTTCATTCGCAGAGCATCTCGAATACCTAAGAAAGATTAGTGCGTGTGGTGCTGGCTTGAGCCAACCGGGCAGCCTAAACGTAATGTCCATCCCATTCTTAACGAATTCAGCCTCAACAGCCCGTAAACCAGATGACTCTAAAACGACGATGGTGGAGGCTTCTCCAGCTCTCAGGGAAAACGATATGAGCAGGATCTTGTGGGTTATGAAGAAGTCCAGCGTTGATTGGTAGAACATCTCCATTACTTGGATAGGACTAGCGGAAGCGCTGAGATGGGCCTCGCTAGTAGTACGCGAGGTATGGTAGAAGTCTCCGATCGCAGCGACACGGTACAGACTCGGTACCCCAAGTGGACAACTCTGCGGCTGTGGGACGGGTAAGTTGGGTGCCTGAATGCGAAGGAAATCTAAGGGCCATTTTAGTATGATCTGGTTCAAGTCAAGGCGCTGCATCAGTGACCTCCGAGCTTGCTAAATTGTTCCAAGCTGGACTTTCCATAATGTGACACGTTTTCAGAATTGCGGCTGGGACGCTTCCTGCGCCTCGGCGCGTTACGTAGTCTTGACATTATCTTCTGATCCACTTCCCATCTCGCGACTGACCACTCGCGCCAGCCGAATAATCCCTTCTTCCAGTACTTCTTTATCTTCCCAGGCATAGCATAAACGAAGATCTCTCCCGAACTGGGTTTGCTTGTTTTGTTCATCGCCGTCAACTTTGAAAAGAGGGCCTGAAATGATCGTCAAGTTCTCTTCTGCCAATGCTCGCTTATAAATTTGAGTCGAATCCAGGCCCTTTGGTAACGTCAACCAAATGAAGTATCCGCCTGCAACCTCCTTGTTTGCCTGGGGCATAGTCAGTCCTAATGGCAAAAGGTGTGTTTCGATAGCTCGCATCATTGTGTGATACCGTTGGGCATATGCAGGCTGCAATTGCTGCAGGATATGGCTTTGCAGAACACCAGCTCCCAACATGTCGGAGATGAACGATGCCACGAGGTGTGACGGGGCTCCTCCGGATCGACTGGAGCCGGTTTGTGAGATACCGTATGCCATGGCAGGAGTACCTTCAGCCCATCCTGTTCGACACCCAGGTGCAATGATTTTACTGAAACTACCGTTGCTCACGGCATTTCCAAATTTATCGACGGGTCCACCATCAAGTTCGCGATCGACGTCAACTATTCTTGGTAAGACTGCTCGATCCATGGTACGATGTTTCGATGTTGGATCGGAAGGCCAGGCCAACATATCATAAACATCGTCAGTAACAATCAGCGCATCATACTTTCGAGCCAGGCGCACCAGCTCTTGGCGATGGCCAAGGCTCATGATTCGGCCTGACGGGTTGGCAAAGGTAGGCACTGCGTATATGATCTGTTTGTAAATCTTCCTCCACGGCTTTGTAATCTTTACTCGTGGCGCTGTGTTGTTCTCGGCTAGCGCTCGTTCTTCGCTTTCTCTCAGACCCCGCTCGAGATATTCCAGGTCAATACCTTCCTCGTCTTCAGGAACTCCCTTGAGCCGATTGTCGAAGCCAGAGTCGGCGAAAATCCTGCATGCCAGATAGTAAGTGGGAGCGACCATCCATACATTGCGAGTGTAGATGGGATCAGTGAAGGTCTGTAAGACACAAGCCAAATTCTGGCTGGCACCTCCGCTAATACAGATCCTCTCCGCCGTAATGGTTTCCCCGGGCCTGTAAAAATCATTGAGCCATTTTGCTATTTCTTCCCTCAATGGCTGATAGCCTTCGTCGGGGCCGTAGAATAAGACATCTGTATTTGATGGATTAGATAATATGTGAGCTGAGGCCTTGTCTAGCTGATGGGGTGGGAGAAGACTGGGGTGTGGCCAGCCTTTGAGGAGATCAATATGTCGTGATCTGGGCTCCCTGGGTGTGGTACGCAGAGTCATCTTCAGATTGGACGCGGCGATTCGCCGAATGCCACCAATTGCAGCAGAAGATGACGGCAGCAGCGTATTCCTTTTCCACATGCGTTTTTGGGGGTCGGGCTGATGGGATGACAGGTGCATATATAGTAGTTCGCAGTCAGCGAGACGAGGAAGCCTGATTGAATTTTTCTCGCTTCCCTCGGCTTCGTATTTGGGCGTCACCAAGACTTTTAGGGGCGATCGCTAGGCTTGAAGCGAGGGTTTAGCGGCAGTTATTGTGCCTGGATCTAGGCGACAAGCGGCAAGGTCTCCTACGCCAAAACTGGGGAACAACGACGTCAACGGCAGGGGCGCAGGCAAGAAAAGTGCAGGTGACGCAGGCCGCGAAATACATCAATCGCCCCGACTAACAGACTAAACAGCGCAGTGGACACATTGTGCATTCCTCGAGTCTGTGCCTTTGTGCAACATTGTTCCGCTCACCTCGTCTCATCCTTACCTTCAGCGTAATATTATCCATCCTTGCCATCTCGCCATCCTTACAACTTCTCCACCCTCCGCGCGGCCGCACCAATTCACTTTCGTCCTTTCCACAGCGCCTCTGCCCGGCCAACATATGAACCTGAATGGCCCTCTTTTCAGTCGCCTGACCTTCGAATCCCTCCCACATTATCCTCACCTCACAGTACAGCGCCTTTCTTGTGAAACATGGTGACACGACAGTCAAGTCAGTTGTGCTAGGAGCACTGCCAGCGCTGCCACTACCTTTACTCCACCAGCGAAACTTGGGCATGGAACATTCAAGTTAACTTTACCACGCATCGTACACTCGCTTTTTGAATATTCCGGTTCAGCGAAAACACTTGCGTTCATTGAACATTCAAATATTACCAAAACATGGCGAAGCGAATATCCTCATTCTTCTCTCTGTCGCGTGACGGAGACCATTCGCCAGCCGACACCCCTTCGTCAACCAACTCAGCCTCTCCACATGTTGCTCCCCAATCAATAACCCACAAGTTGCACAAAAATCGCTTCACATCGTCTTCTCAAGTCGATCTCCATGACGGTCTCCCTCCCCTTGCTCCTCCACCTCTCCTCTCCGAAGCTGGTGCGGTCCGACCTCCCAGCAGTCACCGAAGTGGACCAGACAGCAGGCCTGCTAGTAGGAATAGCAGTCCCCACAGTCAACCTCATAGTCGGAATGCCAGTGGAAGTCGACCACAGACACCAAGCTTGTTGATTCCACCGATCACAGCAGGCTCGCCAGGTCTCCCGGCTACACCTCCATCTAAAATCACAAAGAAGAAGAGCTGGCTGCCAGGGAAAGCGGACAAACACAAATTCGAAGATGGGCCCGCGACATCGAAAGCTTGGATTGCGGGCCTGCGAGAATTCATGCCCTACGATCCAACTCCTCTCATAATGGGCGCGAGAGTGCCCGAGCTCTGGAACGAGCGAGGAGATACAGTTGTCTATCTCTATCCGCCATCATCAAGGAAAGGACCTTGCTTCCGAATCGATTCCTCGCTCATACTAGAGTCGAGTGCCCTCGTTAACCTTCGGATGCAGTCCCCAGCCTCTCCAGTCGATGACGATCGCGATCTCCCACAATTGAGTTCGGCATTCTCCGACATTTCTATGAGTCCGGGACAGATTCGACCCACATCGCAGGACAGCTCAACTTATCGTGCGACGAATTTCTCCGTGCCAGGCGTCGCCGCCCAGTTTGGTCAGGAAAAGCATGTCTACCTCCCACTGGGATTCGACGGGGACTTATCACAACCCGGTGCAGAACCACATGGCGATGACTATGAACTTGTCGTGCTCTACCGCAACTTCTTTGCCTTCCTCGCGGGCGGCGCGTTAGTCTCGACTCCAAGGCAGGTTACCCTATTTGCTATCTTCATGGGGATCAGCAGCATTTTGAAAAGATTCAGCTTTTCGAATCTGGATGGCTCCACATGGGGGGATGTGCCCTACAATAGCTTCTCGCGATATTGTGATGAACTGAGACTTGCGGATGTAAGATCAAGCCGAGAGAAGACGATTGAGGCCATCGTTCTGGGCGAGCAACTGAAATCTTGGCCGTTGTACAATGAAGGATTTTGTCACGCAGTTGGCCGACTGGCTGACATCAAATCCATCAAGAGTCCAAAATACGAAAAAATGTCAGCCGTCACCATCAATCGCTTGGAACGGGCACAAATCGACATTGAGCAAAGATTGTTGGTGGTCAGATCCAAGCTTGATGACTTCGATTTCCCGTCCATGTTCGCGGGAATCGCCAATTCGCAAACGGCGACCGAAGCTAAGTTGATTCGTTTCAAAGAATGGAAGGCTGCCTTCATGGACTTCCGTCGTTTCATGATGGCGTATCTGCGGCGAAGGTATGGTGCCTGGCCACCCAAGGCATCCTCAAAGAAGAACAACTTTGAAGAAAGTGGTTTGAATCGATTGTTACTCCAAGAGTTGTACAAGGATCTAACGGATCTGTACGATACCCTGGTTGACCGATCCTCAATCACAACACGAACCGCGGATATGCCGCCCATGGATGAAGATGCCGAAACGAACGATCAGAACGAGACAATCCAACATGCAGTTAGACGCATTGAGAGTGAATATGATCGAGCCACACCGCCGGTCTTACCGCCTATTCCGTTCGACACACCGTTGATTCCACAATTCTCGAACAGTTTCAATCGTCGGCATGTGCTGATGTCAGACAAATCAGCTGCATCTAGCCAGAAGCTGAAAGAGAACGAAATCAATGAAGTGCTATTAGGGTCTTACAATCGCGAGTCCATCAACGCCAGCACTTTCATTCAAGATTTTTTCAACTATGAGCGTCAATTAGGCAAGGGCAAATCTCTTGAACAAATCGTGGATGCCAGGTGTGGACAATGGCTTTTCATGTATGCTGTTCTACAGGCTCTCCCGATGACTGGCGTAGATGCGAGAGATCTCAAGTACACCGAAGGAGTGGAATACTTTCTGTGTGTGCCACCAAGAGGAGGTCGACCATGGATGAAGGAGGATCAGTCTACTTCTCGCACCTGGTACAACGTGAACAACAGTGGAGGATATGTCAGTCTCCCTAACGATCTCAGCGATCATAGCGTCGAGGGCATTTATCGACGCAGCCATTGTTGGACAGTCGCTGCGAAGTGGACGCCCGACCTTCCTGGAGGTGCCGCCCCTGAGAATGTTGACCAAGTGGATTCAAATGCTTTCCAAGTACCACGTCCTATCAGCACTTATTCGGGCTACGTCAGTCCCGTGCAATCCCCTTACGGCAGTCCATTGCACTCGCCACTTCTACGTCCAATATCACCATCTACCTCTGATGGATATCGATCTGTCAGTCGAGACCGCAGCTCTGTCAGTTTAGGTTTGGATTCGACCGGTGGCCGACCCCCATCGTCTTCATATCGCAGCAACTCGAGGCCTCCGTCGACCTTGAATCCAAATATCACGTTTGATGCGATCTTGGGTCCCTCGGACGAGCCCACCAAGAGCAAGGGAAAGAAAGGGAAGAAGTGATGGAATCTGAATATTGCCATAATGATCCGTTTTTGCGTGTGAGCTTCAGCATAGCATAGCGCATCGCGAGGGTTAGTCAACAAGCGAGGTCGTTTGGAGTATGGACATGGATTTTTATTGAATTACCTACTGTTTTCATCGACATGGTGCATGGCTTGAGGACTGTGAACGATGGTACCCGTGGGTACTGTAGTATTATGGAGACTTTTCGACAGCCATATGCTGGGCCGCGTAGTCATAGTCTTGGATACGTGCCATTGACCATGAGCCTGGCCCCTTGTAAGATCGTTGGCATAAATGTACTACAATTCGCACTCAACTTCCACGTTCCTATTCACTCGTCATACCGTTCATCTCCAATCAGCTTCTGCCCCTGAAACAAGTAGTTTACAACTTCGTCTTTCCCATCCTGTTGCCGTTTCGACTGCGACTACTCGTACCGGGCATCCTGACTCTGCATTTCCCTCAGGTTGTTCACGCCAGTGCGGCGAGAGGATCGTGGTGCCGGTGCTTGCAGCGTGGTGAGTTTTTTTCTTGGCCATTGCCTCGGGGGTCAACGTTCCTTTCTCGTC